>OMKY01052328.1:0-13008 GCA_900302395.1 Bregmaceros cantori | reverse complement strand
GACCTCATCATGCCCAAGCCCTATGACACATAGTCCACACATTATAAGAAACATTCTGTGAAATTATTTTGATTCTATTCAATTTAATTAATGATTTGCAGTGCGGAAGCAGGTTATGTTTTTGGTAGCATTTGTTTGACTGTTCCCAGGATAAATGAAATAGTTGTGCACGGATCTGAATTAAATTTTGTACAGTTGTTGGAAATGACACACGGAACAATTGATTACATGTTAATCACCAACTTACCAATAGATCACCGGTCACGTGACCAGACTTCCGGGTCACAGGGGCCGCTGGGAAATGTAGTTGGCATGTTCGCCGGTGGGAATACAGTCTATGGGTCAATCTCAATCGCACTACTCGAGCACTTGCATTGATAATGGGTTGGCACACATACTACTAGCACTAAAAGCACTATTTTTTTTGTACCACTGCGGCACAGGTTTGCAATCTCTGAGTGCTTCTAGTTTTTCCTTTCCATTTAATCATTGGGAGGCTTGTTAAATTATAACATATTGGTTTTTCACCCAAACTTACTGATCTTTATTGTTTTATATCTGTTGCTGTGGGGCTTAAGTGTTCAGTATCCACTTGAATGTACAGGCAATGACACTGGTAATGTTGGCTGACTTTGGGAACAGCATATATTCGGCACATTTGAAAGGAAGATGGACCAAACAAGGAAAACTCGATCGCTGACCATTAATCGTTGTTCAAATTTGTTGGCGATTATTTCAATAATCCATTACCAGCGATAACTTGATCAAATCGATAAATACAATTAAATTAAATGTCTCTTTCCATCAGCAACTGGCACACAGCTGTCAACGTTGAATTACAGCATAATACCCCATTGTCTTTATCCTACATTGAAGGGTTATGTTTATACTGGTTGGAAATAGTAGTGTTGTTTCCACAGCTATCTGTTTAAAAAAGGTGGGGGTGCCGGGCCAGGGCTGTGCCTGTATGTGCTGTGCCAAGTTGCCTTTGTAAAGTCATCGTAGTACTAGTGGACGGAAGTGGGTGAATTTGTCACACAAAACGCACAATGTTTCAAATTCCGCTTATTACAGCTCACTCTGTGACAAATTAAACATCATCCACCCCGCTTTGCTCACCGTTTTTACTAGTATATATAAGTATTGATGAAATACAGGCGAAACCCGACATGAAGTTACTCACCCGGGGCGCACCTAGGGAAGTGCTCTTTAACCACTCTCACTGCGCACCCCCCCCCCCCAAATGTTTGCAATATTAATGCAAACTTGTAACTATCACATGTGAAGTTAATAATCGTTTACAGGAAAAAAAATCAACAATCATTCTTCAGTAAAAATGCCAGATTAATCGACGATCAAAATAATTGTTAGTAGAAGCCCTAATTTTTGCGTACATGTGAGTGCGAGAGCAAAACCCCACCCTGGGATTGACCTCTGACCTTGTATTGCGCTCCAGCTGTGTGTCTGTCTGCTTGTGTGAGACACAATGTTTGTCCGTCTGGACTGTACATGTCGGCCGTGTTTGTTCATTGTGTATGCGTACACTTATAATGATCTTCGTGCAAGTGTGCACACATGCATGCGGCCATGGGAAAGCAGTAAACCCATGACATTTATGTCACTTCAAGCTGCAGGTGAACGGCTGGGCCAGCAAGTCAAAATGTCCTTCAGAATACAGACTTGATTTGAAATAGAAATCTGATCAGTTTGTTATAAGACTTTTTAAAATAACATTGTTATTGAGAGCACATTAAACAGACAGTTGCACAGAAACACTGTAATGTACCATATGAACAGAGAGAAACGGCAGAAGACCCCACCCCCCTCCCCTTTTTACCCCTAGATCTCCCCAAGCCCATGTTCTACCAACATAAGAAAAAGGAAAGGAAAGGGAGCAATAATAATAGTTCAAATGATAATAAAGGGGACCTAAAAAGAAAGGAAGAGAAGGGAAAAAAGAAATAAGGTAAAAATAAATAAATATATATATATATATATATATATATATAGATCTGTCTGTGTGTACGTATTTTTTTAAAATATACTTATGGTTTTCATGTTGTCTGAATTTTAAGCACTTGTATGTGTCCCATATACACAAACCATGGTAGTTAGACATTCTGTGGATGAAGGGCACGAGGAGGAGGCAGAAGGAACATATACATTTTGATACTCATCAAGTCAGACGTTTAATTAATAATTGTGGTGTGTTGACGTTAAATTTATCAATTTATAAATGAATGAATTAATTAATTAATGACCCAGAAGTGAGCTCTCTGTACTTCACTCCCAAAAGGGGCACATTGTACGTCGGGTCATCATGTTTTTACATACAGAGAGAGATGGAAGGAGGAGTTCATGTTCCATTTATTTGTTTAAAATATTTAGTTGAAACTGCAATTAATAATTCTGTTCGTGGTGCCAGAAGGGGGTGCAAAAATGTTGATTTAAGATCAAAAATCTGTTTTTATTGGAAAAAAATGAGGATTTTATTTTTGTTCATATTGCCGTGCTCTATGCTGTACCTAAGATACATGCAATTATGTAAATGACGTTCAGACTTCAACTAGAAATGGTTGTTCCATTATTTTTTTATTTTATTGATTAGGATTAGATCGGGGGTAGACCATCGACCAGGGCTATTCAACTACTTTGCTCAGAAGGCCGCATTGTCCCCAAGCCCAAAGGGCCAGGGGCCGGAGCAGATGCTGGACTGCACCCCCTCGCCCTGCCATAGACTGTATATAAAAATAGACACCGCATTCGTTTTGATGTCCATGCCTACTTCCGGTTTGGTATGGGAATTCAAATATTCCAATCTTAGCAGCCTGTTTTAACCTATTTAAAGATCTCATTCATTCTGACTCTGTCGTTGGCGCCCCTAGCGGACAGTAGCACCGGAAGAAGTTGCGTGTGGGGTGTTTCTCTCTCATATACTCTATAGCTCGCTCTATCTTTCCTTGTCCCGGATATACGGGTACTTTCAACAATGACAGCACGTAGTTGGTGGCACAACCCGAATTCGTTCACAGCAATGGGCTGCGTCTACTTTATATACAGTCTATGGGGTTGACCTTGTCGGCATCCGCTCATGAGAATAGATTCGACCACATTAATATCTTTTAATCATTGTGCATATTTTTCTGTTGTTCGTTTTAATTAGTCTACTAATCGTTTCTATAATCGACAACTAATCGACTATTAAAATAATCGGTAGTTGTAGCCCTAGGGAGAAGCATGCGTTGTTAGCAGCCTGTAGTTTGGTTTTCAGGATGGCTCGCCCGGTGCTCTTGGCTGGAGCCAAGGCAGCCGACTGTCGCCTTCAATCAACAATCGGCCCTTCAGTGTCGTACACAAACGTCTGTCTTGTCTGTATCTCACCACACGTATCTGACACACATATACGCACACACGGCTCAGCGTTTACTGTTGGGGAGAGATAGACATGCCGTGCATCTTCTCTGTTGAATATTTAATGTTGCACATGACTGATGGATGGTTCTTTCTGAGAGGTGTGACGTTTCACATTTGTTCTGTGAACGTAGCAGGCAACCCCTGATATGTAATTAGACCGGGGACGATATACGATATGATTGTAGATCACGATTGTGACCCATCAATTGTCATTATTATTATTATTATTATTATTATTATTATTATTAACAGAAAACAAAACAAACCTTAGCGTTCGGACAGCCAATCCTGCTGTGTGCATGGGTTGAGGGTGTTGACCATAACATTTAAAAATTAGAACTGTCATGGCGTCAGCTGAACCATACCAAATGTATAAAACCATAACTTGTGGAAGTTTTGAACTTTTTTTATGTGGAACTCCAACTAGTTGATCATACGTTTTTGTGGGGATAATAATTTTAAAAACCATGTCATCTTTATATATTGCATCTTTTATATTTTTTTTTCTTACATTTACTTTTTATTTTAACTAACTATATTCTTACCGTCTGTAAAAAATCAGTATGTTCAAAGACATGTTGGCTGCAAAATTAGGTGGAGATTGACAGTAAAAATAATTGTATCCAGATTTTTTTGTTTCAGTGGTTCAAAGTTGTCACTTTTATTGGACTGTGAGTGCGAGCAATGCTTCAAATTGAATCGGCATTTCGACAAATGTAAAGGAGCTCAAAAGTCGCTGGTGGCCACCACGACACCTTTTTAAACCAAGATCTTGGTCAATTATTGCTCAATGACTATTACACCTTGAAGTGGTTCGAGCGTAGCTTTCATACACCCTCTGGAAGCCGAAAAAACATAGAAATTGATGACAATGATATTTAATATTTTAAAGTGTGGCGTGTGTGGCATATTTGCTCTGCATCATATCACCTGGCGGCAATGTAGTAATTAATTGACTGCATTTTGACATCCCTAACATTAAATATTATTTGAGAGTCGTAGATGACGCGGTACCTAAAAGTTGCCCAGTTGCGCCTATCACCACTAATCACGCATGGTCAAGATGTGTCCGTGTGAGATGGTCAAACCTGCAGATATCCAACTAAAATTGTCCATTAGTAAAGCTTAGTGAAGCCGTGGGCCGGCACACACACACCACACACACACACACACACGCACACACACCACACAAAGGGGTAGAAAGGGGAGACCATATCGCCTTACACATGCCCTAATGGGAGGCTTCCTGGCTGGTAACCTAAGGAGCTTTTAGTGGCTACACTACTCGAGTTTCCAACCTTCCAACACACACACACACGGACGCACACACAAACATGCCTTTACTCACGCACACGAACATGCTTTTGCTCACACACAACCTGTGGGAAACCACACGACATGGTACATGTGGCATGCATGTACGTTGGGCGCGAGACAGCCTCTGTCTACCTCTGTCCACGCTAGGGATTCACAATTGTAGATGTTGGTGGTATGATTCGGGCTGTCACGTTAACATTTTCCTGGACGATAAATTGGCAAGGAAAGAAATTATTGCGACAGTGGATAATGTTGTTGTGACTTCAGAACATATAATAACTAGCGGTATGCTGTCCGTGTCGATTTCTAAAGGGATATCCCCAAAACGCACTATGAACATCAATAAACCCCACAATTATTCTTGAACCACCCATTGCACTGGAATGTACTAGTGCATCAACGTGCTAAGCATCATTGCGCCCATGAATCGGTTAGAGAAAGGGCACGATTTATGAGGAAACAACGAATGCAAAAATAAAAAGATATTGTGGCCAGAAAAGTTAATGTGCTTTAAAAAGTTATTGTACTTGACCTGTTGAATATTGTGAGATAGTTTCTGGTTAATATTTATGACAATAGTCATTTTGCATGGAAAAACCATGCCACCAGTATTTTCATGCGCTTGTAGAAGGTGTTGTCAGTCTATACAGTGATTCAAAATGTGTTATTTTCTCACTTTGTGTTGAATTGCTTCAAGAATTCAGAGCATTTTGTGTGTGTGTGTGTGCTAGAGTTGGACAATATCCAGAAAAAATGATTAAGATTGTTCCTCATTCAAACCTTGTACTGTCTAGTTCCATTGTTTACAAAGGCTTCTAGGAGTCTGTGGAGATCTGCTGCCCTCTAGTGAGGATGTGCGTTAGGAACTAATGCATGTATATTCTCCCCTACTGCCTCCTCGTTTGCAGAATCATTTTTTTCCTCTTTTTATTGACCGGCTCGGTGTGAAGGAGGACGAGTGAGTGGGGGAGCGGATCTGCAGCATACTTGTGTCAGTGAGAGTAAGCGATTGCTTGTGCTGTGAGATCAAGCCACAGGCACAAGACTGCATCCAGCCCCATGCAGCGATCTAACCGAATCCGCTGCATCATCACACATTGCTTGTAAACATTAAACAACTCCCCATAATTGCAATAGGGCATATTTATTGTGATAACATGCAGTGCAATTGTATTTGACATTTATGTTGTGTGTGTACAAAGAGGAAACACCAGTACATCACTCACACCAGTACAGCAACTTGAACTGTGCGTGGTGCACATTTCAAGAGCCACAGCATTGTGGTCCCTACTTATTTTTCTTCCAAATGTATTAATATTAAGTTACTTTATTTAGTCACACATTCATACATGTACAGTGAAAAATTTCCTCCGCATTTAACCCATCCCTGAGGAGTGGTGGGTGGCGGTGCAGTGCAGTGCCCGGGGGCCAACTCAAGTTCTGAGTCAGTAATTTTTGGCTAGTTCTTAACGCTATCAGATTGAAGAGACCAGCAGGACAACATCGCAACTAGGGGTGCAACGATTGGTCGATTAATCGATGACTAATCGACTACGAAATAATCAACAACTAATGCAATAATCGATTCATTGCCAAGGAATTTAATCATTGTTATTGTCGTTTGCTGACACCACCACCCATTGGTCTACAAAAATCTGATATTATTTCATAATTTCTGAAATTGTAAAATATTATTATTCAACATTATTGATAAAAAACATGAATATGAAGAAAAACATCAAAATGTACATGTGAAAATTTTATGTAATGGAGTAAGCAACTACATTTTTGTACAGTAGTACATTAATCAATTTGACAAGACTAATTTCTGTGTTACTGTGAATATTTTGGGAATTGTTTTAATAATCGACAACTAATTGACTATTGGAATAATTGTTAGTTTCAACCCTAATCGCAATATCTTAGGCCAATGAAAAAGACTAGTGAATCTAAATATTCAAATTCCGATTTCAAATAGATTTTTGAATAGCCCTACTGTTAACCAAATTAAACAATTTCACATGTTGAATTTCTTTTGTATTTTATGAGGATTTCGATTTCTACAGTACAGCCTTGCAGACCGCATGCCAGTGAAAACCTGATATTGGCCGGTGTGAATCAAACCTTTAAACTGTATGGATGATATGGGCGATAGCTGTGGAGGCCACTAATGTAGGCAATAAGAAGTAATATGAGGCAATTAGCGAAATACAGCAAGCTAGAGGTTAGACCAGGGACAGTCTGATAGACTCCAGACTGTCTCCACCCCCCTCCTCCCCCGCTTTGCACACCCCCCTCCGTGCAGGAAATCCCAGCGGCCCAGTTCCTGATCCCAGACATTTCCTTTGCACGCCGATAACACCGCTTCCTGTAGCGTACCCAGCGGAGGGCCCCGATTGGACGACCCACGTGAAATTGTTCAGCAATGCTCCGGTTTCTAAATCAGTCGGACAGCAACATTTTTATGTTTTCTTTTAACGTGTTTTATCATCTGCATTTTATCACCCACTCTGTTCAATTTGGGAACATTGCTGTAAAACCCAGACTATTCATTTTTTTAAAATTCAATCAAAGTTTTGCTGTTATATTTCGGTCTGAGGGTAAGCGATGTGAGTACCTGCTGCTCTTAGACACAAGAGAAAGTTCTTTGCTGCTTTAATCAAATGTTCTACTGCTGCTGATTTTAAGTCAATGAAGTCAATGAGGGACTAAGTTGGTTAGTCTGTTTAGGAAGCTTGTGACTGGACCCTGGATGGGAAAATGTCACTGCCATTCACATGTTGTCGTTGAGTACCAAAAAGTCTTATTACCTGTGCCGGGGTGGAGCCGCGGCACAGGCAGGTTATGTTTTTGTTTGCTTTGTTTGTCCCCAGGATAACTGAAAAAGCCAAATGAATACAATCCAACCAGTTCTTGCCACCAATCATCAAGAATGAATCTCGCCACCAATCATCAAGAATGAATCTCGTACCATATCTAGATATGACTCGGCTGGGAACTTGCCCAAGCAAGTTCATCTCAATAGTATTTTTATCAATAAAAAGAACCAGTTTAACTTGCAATCGTAGTTCGTTCGCCCATCCCTTCAGGGAACCACGCAGACTGTGGTCGGCACTGTTTGTCTCCGAATGGAATGGGTGAAATCTCGGGGACTAGCAGACTCATTCCGCAGCATGGTGTAATAAACCTCACAGATTGAGTCAGACGCAAGGAAATGACAGACGGCCTCCCTCCCAGAGTTAGAATATTCAAGCGTGGGTTCAGAAGTTCATAGTCTAAACGGAGTGCGACAAAATAAACATGCAGTTTGTTTTAATAATGTCAAAGTGCGTTAGAGTCAGTGACGCACTCCGGGTCCCTAATAGACGTGATCTAATGGCGATAACGGCCCGTGGAAACGCTGGGATAGCACGCCAAGGGGAGACCTGGACTATTAATACATGCTAGAGGACTACACCACCTAGCGTCGCCATAACCACTAGTGGTAGGAAGTGTGTAGCTATGATTCTATTATTAACAGAGCTGTGTTCATTGTGTCTGTGTTGAGGGCTTGGCACTGGCCATTGAGTATTTTAATAATCAAGTAAGTAAGTAAAATGTATTTATATAGCACTCCTCTCAGAGAAAAGTCATGGAGCGCTTCACAGACAAGGCAATGAAACAAAAATGAAACATTAAAAGAACATAAGTGAAAAGCAAGCAGGCACAATTATATTAAGTAAATAAAATAAAATGATGAAATAAAGATAGGCAGGGGCGGGGGGCTGGGGAGTTCTATTCATAAGCATGCTTTAAAAGGAGCGTCTTTATGTGGCGTTTGAAAGAATCGGCAGAGGTTGCAGTCTTGAGTTTGGTGGGGAGGGCATTCCACAACGGTGGAGCCGTGGCCTCGAAGGCTCTGTCGCCCAATCAAGTATTGGGCTAAAATCTCCTTTTTTGATTAATCGAATAATACACAATTTCGCCATTACTTAGACATAGTGTTTCTTTACCTTGAATCTGCTATTGAATTGTGAAACTCTCCAATACAGGTAACGACTAATGTGACGCTTTCTTCAAAACTCGATACATTTAGTGACTAAACTGTGTTTAGTCTAATGGAGGCCAGCATCATTCTGAAATACAGCCAACAAGTGCTGGAAATAAAGCATAAAATATTTCAAACTGATTTTGAAACGCTGTTGAACTATTTCATGATGGTGTCTGAGCAACCTCCCTTCTGTCATTTGGAATGGAATGTAAACACTTGCATTGCAAGCATTTTTTAATTTTCATATTTCACTTTCCTCATTAATGTGAAGTACTGCTTTTATTCCATTATTCATGTAATGTAATGTAATGGTTTTGCGTGGACTACCGCCACAGTGTTGTCCGCAGTCTCGTGTTAATCTGCAGTCGGCAGCTCCTTTGACATCACAGTCGGGTGTAGTGACTGAGGTTCAGCGTGTATCAGAGGGGCAGGGACAGTATATGACAGAGATGCTACTGATAGCATGGGTCAAGAATAATTGTGGGGTTTATTGTTGCCAGTGTGTTTCGGGGATGTCCCTTTAGCAGTCGGTGCCAGCTACTAAGGGGTTATTATTACCTGCACCGAGCAGGTTATGTTTTCAGTCACATTGGTTTGTCTGCAGGATAACTGAAAAAAATAATCCAGATCTGTGCATAAAAAGTTATGCACAGATCTAGATTAAATTTTGCAGACTTGTTGGAACTTGGAAATGACACACAGAACAAGTGATTAAATTTTGGTGCATTTCTGTAGCCTATAAGTAACGTAACATAATAGCGTCTAGTTTGACTACTGTTATGTGCTTAAAGACTGCAGCAACACACAGCAGTTGCCTCCACTCTACTGCTTGGTACTAACACACCTCCGATAGTTTAGCCCTCTGGCCTGCCAAGCTGGAGACCCGGGCTCGCATCACACCTCCGGCAGATCACGAAAATATTTATTTTTATTACTATAATCCCGTGTACCACGAAGAGTGTGCTTGTGTACCACTGGTGACAAGTGATTAAATCTTAGTGCATTTCTATAAGTAACATAATAGCGTCTAGAAAAGGGGTCATGAATTTGTTTTCAATCAATTAAATAGAACTTGACTGTTTTGTGTGTACAAAAATGTTCTGCCTTGGTCAACAGGGAAATCAAATTTCACATTTATCAGCTACTATTTATATAATTTTGGATTAAAATTGTTGGCGTAAAAGATATGAATTAATCCCAAGGTTTAATCTATATTTTCATTGATAAAAAATGCATTCAGATTTCGGAGTCTTGAGTAAACCCAAGTGTTTGTGTTCCACAGTTTTTCCTGTGCTCTGTCTACGTCCCGATGTGCACTGACAAGGTGCCCATTCCCATCGGGCCCTGTGGCAGCATGTGTCTCTCCGTCAAACGCAAGTGTCTTCCTGTCCTCCACGATTTTGGCTTCACCTGGCCAGACGTAAGTACTACAGCGGTTGATTTAGTGATTCGACATTAGCTTTTTTTTTTAGCCTTGCTCGGCTATATGTCAATTTCATTAATGCTTTGGTGGGTTTCCAGTCCCTAACGCCGGATATTATTTCTATGTAGCAGAAGAAAGAAATTCTTCTTTGTTTGTTTAAGCAATGTGTTGCAGAATCAATTAAACTATTATCCATTATTGTTTGATCATTGACATTCCTAGCCAGGACTTGAAAACAAAAGTATTTTTTAAAACGGTTCAGGCAGGTCTATATTTAAATTTTTCGTTCTCGGAGCTGTTCCACTACCAAAATATTGGTCCAGACCGGTTCAGAACACAAACATTTTGTTCGTTCTTGAAGTTCCTTATTTTATGCAATGTTAAGTTTAGATATAGTTTATACAAAATATATTTGGTGGACTTTCAAACTCCAAAGCAACTGTATTAACGCCATTACATTCGTTTCCTTGTCAGTCCACAAAATGGAGCTTGATGACTGACAGTGAAAGTGGAAGGAAATAGTCTCCCAGACATAGAATATGTTAAAATATATACAGAACGGGGGAAAAAAAATGTTTTAAACCGGTTTTGTGGATTTCACCAAAAAAAAAAACAATACTATATCAAGTAAGTTTAAGTGAGACAATGTCAGATTGTCCCCTAACTTGTTTTTTGTTTTTATGTTGAGTAAAAGCTGGAGTTATAAGACTGTGGTATCTTGTCCTGTATGGGACTTCAAGTTAAGCCACAATTTTGTAGGTGATTTTGTGTAAGGATTATTTTCGTGTAAATAATTCATTCATTCAGTCATCCAGTCAGCAGTTTCATGTTCTGAAATAATTTCATTCCATGGGATTATTTATCTTGAGTGAGTAGGGCTCGAACTAACTATTTTAATTGTTGAAGGGTCCACACAAATTTGTGGACCAATATGGGGTACACACAAAAGGACAAGACAATGACAATGATTTCATTCCTTGGCGATTATCGATTTATTACATTTGTTGACTATTCATTTTTTTGATAATGGATTAGTCGATTAATCATTACACCCCATCCTAAATGCAACTAACGGCCATGTTCTCTGATCCACAGGTGCTGAACTGTAGCCTGTTCCCTCCCCAGAACGACCACAACCACATGTGCATGGAGGGCCCCGGGGACGACGACACGGCCCAGCCCCCATCAAGACCCTTACTCCCGCCCCGGGAGGAGGACTGTCGGGCGCTGGGCTCCGTTCCCGACCAGTACACCTGGCTGGCCCGCAGCCAGCGCTGTGCTCTGCAGTGCGGCTACGACAGCGGGCTCTACCGACGCGGCCCCAAGGCGTTCGCCGACGCCTGGATGGCAGCCTGGGCAGTCCTGTGCTTCCTGTCCACAGCCCTGACGGTGTTGACCTTCCTGCTGGACGCACGGCGTTTCTCCTACCCCGAGAGGCCCATCATCTTCCTCTCCATGTGCTGCAACCTCTACAGTGTGGCTTACTTGGTAGGTTCCTTTGGTGAAGATCAATGGTGGGCAGACTTTTCGACTCGATCGCGGGCCACATTAGAAGAGTTTACGTGCGAAACACTGGGGGGAGTCATTTTGTTCCACGCTTCTGTTTGTCACTTATGTATGTATATATGTATATATGTATGTATGTATGTATATATATAAAGTCTGGTAGAAGGCGGCGGTACGAGGAAAAACGCACAAAACGCACACCAGTTAAAAATCCGACCACTAGATGTCGGTCTGTGACCAGTTAGCCATCACCCCCCTTGCTTCGTTCATCATTTTACATAAATATTGATGAAATACAGTCAAAATCCGACTTGAAGTTACTCACCGAGTGGTCACATGCTCTTCTGGACCAATAGGCTGGCTGCTTCTACTAGTAATTCTAAGAATGAGAAATGGAACGGGGTGCACTGATTATTAAATCATGTGTTTGTGGGTCACAGATAGCACACCACAAGTTACCACCATCCATTTTAAATAACACAGTAGGTGTGTGTTCCCACCGAATAGACATGTTGAAAAATAGTCGAAGAATCATTGAGAGAAATGGCAGCGGAAGTTACACTCCGAGTACAAATGTAACCGGAAGTACCCCTCAAACTCGTCAATAGATTGGAAAATTTGGACTGATGGACTCCAGACTATCAGCCCCCGCCCCCCCCAAACAATTCCACTCTACATTGGACAATCTTTGATTAGAATTAGAAAGCCAAATGGGCCGCATATGGCCTGCGGGCCGTAGTTTGCCCGTGTCTTTTCAATCTATAAATAGTATCGGATTTTAATGTTTTCTAGGATAATTGTGTAGTCAAAATTGTAGTAACTGATTTAGCATGGAAACACGATGAGTCAGTGTTTTTTGCTGGTGGTGTTGTAAATTGCAATTGCAATACATTTAATACAATTCATGAAATTATATATTTATAAAAGTATAATTACTCACATGCCCAAAGGTGAGGGTCTTAGTTTGCAAAATGTAATGATATCTGGAATAAGGAGCAATTTCTGACACAGCCATTGTCCTGACTGTGCCAAGGTTAGACATAAGACAAGGATGTAATTACTTTTACCAAGCTAAAAATAACTGACGTATGTTTTAAAATGTTGCTGTAAGGACCTGACAAGAGGGGGATTAATGGTATTTATCTGTACAATCTGCAGGTGCGGCTGACGCTAGGCCGGGAGCGTGTGTCATGTGACTTGGAGGAGGGTGCAGTACCCGTGTTGGTCCAGGAGGGGCTGAACAACACGGGCTGTGCTGTGGTGTTCCTACTGCTGTACTTCTTTGGCATGGCCTCCTCTCTCTGGTGGGTTGACAACA
>OMKY01052315.1:6988-21121 GCA_900302395.1 Bregmaceros cantori | reverse complement strand
CAACACGATACATGAAAAGCGTTACAAACTATTTTCAAACTTGTTCCAACTGTACAAGTTGGGAGACAAGACACCCGACAGCCATGTTTTTGCCGCTCTGGCTAATCCCAACGAAGTGATGTGTTATTCAGAAACGAATCGTTCACACTTATTTTCGAGGATTTGGGTGCAAAAACAATGGCAAATATTTCCAAATCACATTAATAATGCGCCAATTTCTCAACTAAATAAAGTATAGCATTGATAATTGTAATAAAAACCCACTGACAGAGATGGATGGGTATTTAACGATTTGAAATTACTTTAATAATTTAAATACGTTGAACAATTTGATCCAAAATTGAGAGTGGTGAAAGTGCCATCACTCACAAGCAAATCGCATACATAGCCAGACCTCTCGTAGAAGAAATTTTCATTTTTTTCCGGTATCGGTAGTACTCGGTATCGGCGAGTACTGAAATTAAAGTACTCGTACTCATATCGGTTTTCAAAAAAACGGTATCGGTGCATCTCTAGGTACCAGCCAAAGCTTGGAGTGTATCAGCCAAGAAAATTTAAGAAGATAAAGTCTTGGTTCACAGGTTTACATTTGGACTAAAAGAGCTACCTCGATCGTATTGGGCTGTATATGAAAACAATATTGAGAAATCACTACATAATGAGCAATAGCTTAAACACATAAAACACTGCATACCAACACTTTTTAACATAACCTTTCACAACCTGTCCTCTGGTATCAACTTAAGGTGTAAAATGGACCATAATGCTATAACAACGTCTCATCCGTAACGTTCATGACCTGAACTGATGTTAGCAACTTGTGGGAATGACCAACATTTGGGCAATTAGGGGAGGAAATGGGAGGCAATTAGGGGAGGAACTGGGTGGTGCTGTTGATGTATCAAGGAGATTATGGAAGAAGAAGGATTTTCATAAGAAGAACAGCGGAGAGGCCAAGAGTCAAGTGCTGCCATTTAACAACAAAAGAAGTAGTACAGGGAGGCCAGTAGGACTGGTTTTGACAATGCTAAACAAAATGTAACATCAAAACTAGGGCTGAAACTAACGATTATTTTGATCATTGATTTATCGATGATTTATTTGACATTTTTACTGGTGATTAATCGATTAATTGGTTCATTATTCCTGTGAAATCAGAGCGATTATTAGCATTAATTATTAAAAGTTTGCAATGTTAATATTATAAACTTTTTGTTGTTTTGCCATCTATTGTATTGGGGCCTTGACAGTGGAAAATTGCATTGGGAGCAACACATATTCAACACGTTTGAGGGGAGAATAGGCCAAACCATGAAATGATTAATCGCTGCCCATTAATCGATTATCAAATTAGTTGGCGATTATTTCAATAATCGATTATTATCGAGTAATCGATTAATCAAAACCCTGTGATGACAAAATAATTACGGAATTAAGGAAATATGAAGCTCGGTCAATGAGCATAATTCCCATTATTACATTGTTCAAACTCCGTTGAATTCATTTCAATATTTTCTTTAATCTAGATTGATTTTTAAAAACATGACATGGGTGAATGCCACTAAAAATTTGATTGACATGGACAGTGCAAGCTTGTGAAAAAGAGTTGAAATGTTAGATATACAAATTATTCATGGAAATTGTTGTTGATTCAACGACAACAAATATCATTTTTAATTGCAGCCTCGCACGAAGAGTGCCTGCAGAGCCTGTCGGTGCGGTTGATTCAAACCGACTGTTCTGGTGCTCAGATGCGACCAACAAAAGCTAAGTGGCTCATTAGAGGCTGAACTCAATGGGAGGGTGATCAAGCACTTGGTCAGAACGCACGCAGCCATCCTTGCCAGTCTGTCCATTGCCGTTTCTGTTACGACTTGTCAGGCTGTCTTGCTGTGTCTCCTACAGAAATGGTGTGGCTGGCCGGAGCCAAATTGACGTTTGTGCTGAGCACCGGATTTAGCTGCGCCATCTGCATCCTCCTCTACTTGACCATCGCCAGGGGCCGCACGGACGTCTACCACAAGCAAGTAGGAACACAACCATGACTAACTCTTTTGCTACCAAATGACTGGGACATTGAGACGATTCAAAATGTTTTCTCTTCCCTAAATATACCAAAACTATTAGTATGGACTAGCAATTACTAATATTGTCTACTAGAAATAGTAAATTGTGATTCTACTTGACCAAGCTATCTAGACTCCGGCACGAAGTTAAACCAATTAACACAATAACACATTTCTGAAAATATGACTTTATATGTTCTTTTTTTCCAAGGAATTATGACCATTTAATGGAATAATGCATCAAATTTGTTTGGTCCCATAGGTTAGTGGAGCCAACACTTTAGCCTTGGGGATGAAAGAAAGTATCCATCTGCGAAAAGGGTGATCCTTTTCACTGTTAAGAAATGATATATGATTTTAAAAATCATTGTTATTTATTTAATAATAATAATAATAATAATAATAATAATAATAATTATTATTATTATTATTATTATTATTATACTTTTTGGGCGCACATGCCGTTTTTCATTCTTTATTGAGATAGTGACTAATAGTGATTAAAGCAGAAACTGGGATGAAGAGTCGGGGGTGACACTGCAGAAAAGGCAGAGAGGGTAGGCAAACCCGCCGTGCTGCTCAACCTGTGGTCTGGGGGGCGCGCTCTACAACCACTTCGACAACGCGTGCCCCTGAAATGGACCTTTTTAACGTTGCGGGACAAACAAGTCATAAACGTGCCCGCAGGCAATGTATATATAAATAGCACCCGGGGCTGCAACCTTCTTCATGGAGTTGGCGTCCTGTTGTCATGGCGATGCCATAGCTATAATCACTTCCTTGTGGGTGTGTGCTCCGGTGGGGGCCGTTGCAGGATCAAATCCCAGACGTGAGAGAGAGTGTACGATCCCTCTGCTCTGTTGATGGAGTCCTTGTCACGCTTCTTTTATCCATCGTCCGAAATGGCAGAATTGAGATTGCCTTCTAATGCTAATTGTTTTTAGGCTCTTGTCAGCCTTTCCACCGTCTCCTTATCACATTCTTTGCGGCGTTTGTTTTTTTCTTGTATTAACACCTCTTCCTGTTTCTCTGATGTAATACTTTATTGCAGTCTTACATATGATTTCATAAATAGCGTTGCATTTCCTGTCCTCTTGTATTTTGTTGGGTGCACCAGACATTGCCTTAGTTTATGTGGTTTGACGGCCACCGTGACGTTGTGTTTTTTCATTGTCCTTTTTATTTGTTCCGTGAGTCCTCTGATATACGGTATTGTCACCCTGTTGCGTTTGTTGTCTTCTGTTAACTAGTGTCCTTGTTTTTTTATTTCTCTCGCCTGCTGTTTATACTCCTTGCTTGCTTGTCGTTTCCCTGTATTTATGGCCCACTGTGGGTATTGGCATTTCTTTAGCGCTTGGTCGATGTGGCGCCCTTCTTTTTTTCCGGTCCTCCTGTTCCGTTATGATGCTTGTTCTTTCGAACAGTGTCCCAACTACTGACAGTTTGTGTGTGGTGGGGTGTTCTGAGGACCATAGTAAATATTGGTCGGTGTGAGTGGGTTTCCTATATATGCTGAATGTTAATGTGCCGTCACTGGGGTGAGTGCGGAAGCATGTACTGTGTGGAAGGACATGGGACGCCGGTCTTGATTTTTCTGTTGTGCATGTTTCAAGATTCACCATCGTGAGGCTGCTAAATGATGTTTCATTTTATTTATTTTTGTGAAACATTTGTTAGTAATGCTACTCGGTGCCAACCCATGGATACCCCTTTCGATTGTTTTGTCCCAGAGTGAAATGCTATTAAGGGTGGGGTTTTTCGTGAAGAGGGGAGTTGAGTTCTGTGTTTGTTTGACCATTTAAAAAAATACTAAATCACTGCTGCCCAGTAGCTCAGTTGGTAAGGCGGAGCGCTGGAAAGCACGCATATGCCTAAATGGTGCGGTGAGTCGGTGGTTCGAATCTCGCCACCGACGTATTTCCCGCATGTCTGCCCCCCATCTTCACCTGTTTCCGCTAACGCTAATAAAGCTTGAAAAAAAAAAAAAAACAGCCTGAATGGGCTGGGAAAAAACATTTTTAAAAAAGTCCTGCTTCTGCCTGCTGTGTCCTTTTGCCGATATTTATGGGAGCCCTAACTGCTAGGTGTTCCACACCATCCAACATACAACCTTGTTTATTGTTGGCCGAGCCAACTTTAACTGCTGCATACTAAACACACTCGCATTTTCTCCTAGGAGCCAGACAGGAGCTACATGAGGGGCGTCAACACCAACTGTTCTGTTTGGATCAAAGAGGCTCACTTCATCACACGGGCCCTCAGTCAGGAAGAGGAAGAGTACCCGCTAGCGTTCATCCTGGTGGTGCACAAGGAAATATACTTGTTGGCTCGCCTACTCCGAGCAATCTATGCGCCGCAGAACGTCTACTGCATCCACGTGGACGGCAACGCCAAGGGCCACTACTTGGAGTCAGTCAAACACATGGCCGAGTGCTTCCCCAACGTGTTCCTTTCCACGCGCCGGGAGAAGGTGACGTACGCCGGCTTCTCCCGGCTCCAGGCGGACCTGCACTGCATGAAGGATCTCCAGCGGTCGCCAATCCGCTGGAAGAAGGTGATCAACCTGTGCGGACAGGACTTTCCCGTGAATAGCAATCTGGAACTGGTGCGCACGCTGCAGAACCCAACCTGGCGAGGCAGGAACATGACGCCCGGAATAAAGCAGCCAGCTGCACATCGTCACCGCACCCAACACCAGTGGGTGGAGAAGACGGGATGCTGTGTGGTACGCCGAGGGCAGGACTTCAAGAAGGGTCCTCCGCCCCGAAACATGACTATATACTTTGGCACGACGTACTACGCTCTGACGCGGAGCTTTGTCGATTTCGTTCTGACTAGCCCTGTGGCCAAGGACTTGTTGGAATGGTCCAGAGACACGCACAGTCCAGATGAACACTTTTGGGTGACACTCAATCGTCTGCCAGGTACGGTTACTGGACCAATTTATAGTTCTGTTCATGGCAACACGATTGCACCAGACACCAGTGAAAAAGCATATAGACAGACACTTCACAGTTCAAGGTGACCGGGACTACAGGATGTTACAAGTCCAAACATTGATCTGTCAACAGACAGGAGCACAAAGCGAGTTAATCCATTTAGTGCAACAGAATGAATGCATGGTGGGCGATTGTTTTCTTTTTTTAAAATTTTTCGGCGCAAGCACCATTTTCTGATTTTGTTGACAGCGTTAGTGTGAAAGGGGGATGTCAGAATGGGGACCAGCAGACAGCACTGCATGTGCTGTGATCTAAGCCACAGCAACAAGACTATGTATGGGGTTTGCCTCAGGGCCACGGGCCAGCCTCATGGTGGCCCATTGCTTTAGTTCTATAATTTGTATTAACTTATTAGACTCATGTGCTTTCTGTGCATAGATGCTCCTGGTGTTTTCGACGGGGGATGGGAGGGTCCGATCAGATCCATCAAGTGGAGGGACCAAGAAGGAAGTGTGCACGATGGCTGTAAAGGTGAGAAGGTGGAGAGAAAATGGGCTTGGGCTATAAATTAATAGAAGTCGATTTTCAGTCGCATCATGTCGCATGTATCGTATATTTGTAAACAAACTGTAGGTAGGGCTGGGCAAAAAAAATCGATTTGAAATCGAAATCGGATTGTTTTGTTCAAAGGATTTTTGAAAAAGTGAAATCGGCAAATCGGATTTCCTTTTTAACATTGATAACAATGATTTTACTGGTCTATTTTCAAGTTATATGGGTGAATAAAATGTATATAAATTGAACTTAATCCTAAGTCAAAGGGTGAGTTGTCTCTACTTAATTCCAAAAATGGACACCATTTGCAAAGTTTGAAATATGAAACTTCTAGTTTCAATATATTTAGTCCTTTTTTTCAAGAAATCAGAAACACATAAAAAAAATAATATCAAAATAAAGTCAATCATGATGCTTCATTTTGATTCCAACAACAGAACGTGTTCATTTTGAAAATTATAACTTTTGATGTCTTTGCCACGAGTCATGTTTGTAGCAGGGCTGCAGGCTGCAGCTATCAAGTAATCAGTTTTTTGCCAAATGCCATAATCAACATTTTTAAATGGTTTACATAATATGGTCATTTTCTTGAAAGAGAAACCCTTATAACAAACAAAAAGACAAGCGTTGTGCCGAGTGACTTCCATGTTGTGATATAGTTATTAAATTCAGTCAACAGAATAACTGCTGGGACTGGTCCGTTTAGATCGCTGCTGCTAAAGCAGCTCCGTTCATAGTCTTGATCACAGCACACGCAGTGCTGCGAGATCGATTCCCCTCACTGTCATATACTGCATGCCCCTGCTTAAAACAAAACAACTGGCTGTACTACGAAAAAGAGTTGGAATGGTTAAGAGTTATCTAGCTATGGACTATCGTTATAGTCCAGTGTTTATTGTAGTTGATTATTAGCAAAAAAGTTAAACACTAGCTTAGCGAAGTCGATACTTGTATTGAGTGTATAACTTATCTCTAATTGTTTGGTAGATTAATTGCTAATTGCTATCTTTTTGTCACAGGAAAGTATGTGAGGGACATCTGCGTCTACAGCGATGCTGATCTCCCTTGGCTCATCAAACACAACGCCATGTTTGCCAACAAGTTTGAAAACGACCTATTTCCAGAAGCCCTGAACAGTCTGGAGCGATGGCATAGAACCAAGGTGCTGAACCAGACCAGGCTGCCCATAGACCCTGCCTGGCTGCTCTGAAGACCACTTCAGTCAGGCAGTCATACCAAAGTCACTTCCATGAAATTCATTGTCTTCATACTAATTTAAGTAAATTACCACTCTTCTAATACAGTTATTTATTAATTAGCAGCGACCACAACAGTGAGAAGAAGGTAGAAAAGGTGCTGGAAGTGTAATCTGCTGCGTCACAAGTGGTATGAAGTATGGGAGCAAGGACATGGACAAACACTGAACAGAGTAGAGATGAAGATGCTCCAATCCATCATCAAGTGTCTCATTAAAAAGTCATGTTGTCAGGGAGACAGTGTTGGTATGAATATATCGTTATGAGAAACAATGATGGTGACCAAAACCGATAAACCCAAGAAAGTAAACTCGGTCAAGCTAGTGGCAACAAGAGCCAGCTAAGCAAACCTGGCATCAATAAGGAGGTGGCCGATTGTCATTAGTTTATCCCCAGTTGAAAACAGACTTTATTAAATGATGCTGATAGACAAGGTTGTACCTTTCATTACAGTATGTACGGTCATCCTGTCATACTTGGCCATGCCCCCCTGCATCCCTTAAGCCCCCTGCATACTTCACGGTGGAGAGAAGACCGCCGTGGTGTAGTTTTTTGCGCAAAAAAAAACTACACCATGTCATCAATGTGCCTCGGTACTTGTCGGTGGGACGCTCCCCACCTCTCATCCTGACCATAGCCCTCGTTTCTACTAACCGACTTCACCTCGCGGCTGTGATTGGTCAAGACGGAGAGTGGGCGGTCCCCGTTTTGCAAGCAGGCCCGCGAATCTCTCTCGCTCGAGACAAGAGGAGACACGGGAGAGAGAAAAAGAGCGAGACAACAACAACATACAGTGTGTATAGACAGCGACATAGCACCGGGGCGATCTGGAACTATGACCACTTTCTATCCAAACCGCCGCGACGGCGGTCACGTGATCATCTTTACGGCGGGCTGGTCCCCACCCCACCCTGAAAGTATGCAGGAGCCTTTATTCTGCCCTCCAGAAGAGCATTCCACGTGCAAGAACGCAAATAATGATGTGGTTCTCTCTATTGCACTGACCTGGAATTGCTAATTTTGCCGTTTCATGGAATGCATTCTCATCAGTTTATCTTGTCTACATAATGTCCGTTTCCCTCCTGTTTAAACATGTTCAAAAAGGTACTAGAAATAGCCTCATCTATTTCAGAAGAAAAAAAAATAACATGTTAAAGTTGCATACCAAATACAAACTGGACTGTGGTTGTATTGTATTGTGTGCACTGTGTGCATTTGATGCTCAGCAAAGCCAATATGTAGCCTGCAAGACTTGATCTGACAAATAAAATTATTGATATTTTTCTATTTTCTTCGTATTCTTCTTACTTTTCAATGACGGGTGACCTGCCATAGAGGTGTTTGGTCTAGGGGTGTCTTTTTAGGATATAACCACCGGTCATGTATAAAAAAGTATTTTGTCCGGTTTCTGGAGTAAAAAAAAGCATGGGTCCAAATTAAGGTCAATCAGCTGATGACAACACCTGCACATAGAAAACCTGGCAAGCCCTTTTGTCTGTATTTCTTACTTGCACTTTATACAAGTCTGGTAATTATGCTGCGACATACGGTGAAGTTTGGTCATGGCCAAAAAATAATCCATCATTAGAAGTAGAGCTGTTCGATGGTATTGGATTATTTAATTAGTTGCTACCCAATATGATAACTGATTAATGGTTGTGATCAATCACTTTGTCCATTCATCAATACCTTTATCCAAATATGTTTAGCATTATGTTGCTGCTAATGCAAATGGCCATTCCCAGTGTCACGGCCCTGTCCATTCTCCACAAACACCATAAAACATAACAAGAATGCTTGAACAACAAATGTTGTAAGCTAGCACGAATGTGTAGACTCATCCATTCTAATAAAATGGAAATGTGACAGCATAATCTGTAAAAGGTGGAGCTGGTGATGCTATCTCAAACTAGACATGAGGAATTAAGTCCACTAGCCCAATACCTCCAAGAGCATTACAGAATGAAAAACTAATATGGAACACCATCATCATCACGTTAAGTTGTTAATTTAGTGAGGATATATTCTGGTCACTCAGGTTAGAAGTCGTGCCTTGCGTGGTACCCAAACATATTATCTAGGAGAGATTTAAAAAAAAGAGCTATTGATTAATCAATTGTTAACCAATTCAATTAATTGAATAATTACTGACCGATAATGTACTACTCAACCAACTTACCAAAACATTTGTTGGTGTACTCGATAGTTCATGATGTTTCTGTATTATCAGTACGTCGGTGTGACAACGTGCCGTATATGAGTAATGGAATGAGCTGAATAAATTAATGTTAGGCTTTGTGACGGCTTTGCGGGTCTGCATTCTTATCTATACATTATGGATATAAATAGCACCAAAGTGCCAAATTCCAAACACAACTGAGTGGGGGGGTGATACAGACTGGATACCAGATAGCACTAGCTTTCCATCCTCCTGACACCCCAAGGACCCATTTTCAATGTTCATTTCAATCTGAACTTGATAGCAGTGCCATCCACGTCCAATAGGCGCATTGTCGTGCGCCTCAGTCGACTAATCGTTACATTTAATAATGAATTGACTCATCGTTATTGTCGGTACGTTGTGCTTCTCCCTTTCATTCATGACTGCACTGGGGCGAAAACACCTATTGATCTAAACAAATTTAATATCACTTGATACTTTCTGAAAATCCTAAAAGTGATTAAAACCATCAAAATATTAGCGTCTAAATAAGTTGTAATACTTTGTGTCTGAGTAATTCACTTCATTGTTGTACATTTGTTTGCTAACATGAACCGAAATTGACTACATTTCAAGTCGACAACATGAATTAAAAGTAAACATTTCTAAACGATTAATCGACGAACTGTTCCAATAATCGGCAACTAGTTGACTATTAAAATAATCGTGAGTTGCAGCCCTAATTCGTAGAGCATTCGATACATGGGGTTACTACACTATTTGATACCTGCAGCCCGACAATTATTGTACTGACACAATGAACACTACACGAACAAAGGTCACCATTCCCAGAATCATGGACCCACCCAGTCACATGGATATTGGATACTGAACACTATTAAGTCCCACAGCAATAACAATAAAAAAAGATAACCAAGCCTGGGTGAGAAACCTATGTCATGAGTTACCATGGGAAAGTAGGCTCTTCAATGCAAATGCTAAAATGGAAATGTCAGTGTCCATTCAAAACTTTGCAATAATGTTTCAGGTTAATAGTCGTCCTGATGGCTCTGTGCCACAGTCGGTTTGACCGCTTCGTCCAGCACCATACACTCTTGTGCCTGTGGCTTAGTCTCACAGCGCACGCAGCTGTCGTAGGATCTATTCCAGTCTCTGGCAGAAGTATGCTTCAGGTCTGCTTCCCCAATCGCTCACACCCCCCGTCACACTAACGAGAAGGTAGGGGTGTAAACAATATCGATTTTGTACCAATATATCGATACAAGAGCTGACGATACAATGTATCGATTTGACCGCAAGAGTATTGTTATTTTTCTCGTCTATTTTTATCCATTTACTCCTGGATGAAACTCCACTCTCGTGCTGCGGGTGGCGCAAAGCTATTTGGCCTTCTACCTTGCTTCCTTAACACACACACACACACACACACAAAAAAACACTGTGCATGTGTCACTTTAGACTGTGTGTGTGTGGAGTGTTTGTGTGCTCAGCCACCCCCTCCTGTCCTGCTGTTGTCTGATTGAAATATTAATGTATTGAGTAATTTATCATTTCTCAAATAAAATGCATAACGATATTACAGCTGCCATTGATTTATTTAAAATTTTAAACATTGTCTAGCCAGGTAAAAAAAAAAAACAACAACAACCAAGAATTGAATCGTGATGAATTGAGTATCGAAAAAAAAACCCCTAATCATTGGGTCAGGAAATCAATACTGAATCGAATCGCCATGATGGGTGATTTACACCCCTAGGAGAAGGTGGTGCTTGTACCCAAAAATGAACATAAAAAAGGCAGTTTAATCGATTATCAAAAAGAATTGTTGGTTGCAAAACTTGCAGCCCCTACCTAGGAATATGCTGAAACGCCCAACATCTCATTTAGCATTAGCCAGTGTAAAAACATGTTTTCTTGGGCCACAGCGATCCATCGGCACATTTTCCACCCCAGCACAGCCAGCCATGTGCAGAGGGGTCATCATGAGGTGGTGCTACACACTGGATCGCACTGTCCGTCTAGGACTGGGTGCCACGGCCCAGTGTGAAAAACACCAAAATATAGCAGCGTTTAGTAGGGGTGTGTTCACATCATTTCTGGGACTGGAATTGCAGCCATGCCTTCAATCCTGGAATTGGACTGATTCACGGATGTCCAATTTAGAGCTGCAACCGATTAATTGATGATAATCGCCAAATAGACGAGTTCAGGGGGTACTTCCGGTGACTGAACGTCACGCCCGGTGGCGTTTAGTTCGAGGCGTTTTTGGCAACTTTTCAACATTTCTATTCGGTGGGAACACACACCTACAGGGTTATTTAAAACGGATGGTGGTAACTTGCGGGTGCTATTCCACACCCAAATGCTCTCGTGCGGATCTGTGACCCACAAACGCATCATTTGATAATCAGAGCAACTCGTTCCATTTTCTCATTCCTTTTGGAATGAGTAGAAGCAGAACTAGTAGAAGCAGCCAGCCTATTGGTCCAGAAGAACATGTGACCACTCGGTGAGTAACTTTAAGTCAGATTTTGACTGTATTTCAGTCAATATTTACACAAAATTATAAACGAAGCGAGTGGTGTGATGTGTAACCGGTCACAGACGACACATAGTGGTCGGATTTTGAATTGGCGTGTGTTTTGTCTGTTTTGTGTGCTCGGGCCTCGGTCAAGTACCAGAGTTGGCATTAGCATCAATAAGGCACCGGAAGTCCGTTTCATCCCTGCAGGACAAAATGCCAGCCCCCTGTATTTCGTGGGTAAACTCGTCTATTGGATAATCGATTAATCGGCAATGATTAATTGTTTCCTTGTTTGGCCCATTCTCCGTCCAAATGTGTAGAATATATGTTGTTCCCAATGCCAGTCTTCATTTCCAGTGTCATGACCCTACCCATTCTCTTGGATACGGAATACTGTTAACTTGGGTAAAAAAACAACAACAATATGTTATAAGTTAGCATGGATTAGGCCTGTCCATGCTAATACTAAAAAAAGCAATAAGTGAATGAATAAGTGAATATAGTAAAACAGAAAAATTGCAATATTAATATTGCAAACGTTTAATAATTAACGCATAGGGTTAATAATGGTTACGATTTTAATTTAAAAAAATCATCTATTAATTGCCAGTAAAAATGGGTGATTAATCAATGATCAAAATAATCGTTAGTTGCAGCCCTAGTCGCATTATTAATCGAAAAGATTTTACCTCTTTCAAATGAAGAATTCTAAGATTCATGAAGTTGAAGGGCAGGAATGGGAAACTAGAAGCCCCACGATCAGTTGACTAAACTCTGGCTAATTGGCTAATTCTAATGGCTAATTCATGATAAGATTTATCGTCAAGGATACATGACTATCAAGAAAAACATCAAAATATTACAGTATAAATTATAGAGCTGCAACCGATTAATTGATGATAATCGATTATTGAAATAATTGCCAACTAATTAATCGGAAGCGATTAATCGTTTCACGTTTCATTTCATTCTCAAGGTGACAAGATAATCCTCACGCTGTAATTGTTGCTTGCCGTTAACGGTTTGGGCATTTTTTAATGAAAAATATTCCATTGATCGGCCGTCTAATCGTTTCATAATAAATCAGCAACTGGAGCCTAGAAACCCCCTTGAATTCAATACATTCTACAAATGAAATAAATAGTTGATTATCTTATAAAAGAAAATTCATTGATTTAAATATCCCCGATACATGCCATATGAGCAGCTTACTCCAGTGTCTGATCATGAACACAATGTCCGCTTGGGTTCGTATGCTGCTGACATACGAGGGTCTATTTTTTCCCCCCCAACTCATCAACTCACAAGGGACCCTTGGTCCAGCTTTCCCACAGTCTGAACAACAACACTTCCCAATGATAACGCTCCAGGAACAAGCACATTTCCATTTCAGTTCCTCTCTCCATCTGGACACATGCACAATGCTACATACTTCTATACATTAGGTCTGGCTGACTGCAAAATTATTGTATTTCTGTGCAATTTTGCACAAAAACATCATTGATCATAAAAACATCATTGATCATAAAAACATCATTGATCATAAAAAGCTAAGTTGCTGTCCGCGCTGCGTCCGCCATGTTTTAATTCCGACAAATTACGAGCGCGATTGGAAAAGGCACCGACCGTTCAGAGCTGTCAATCTCTCCACAGAATGTCACTCAAATTCTTAAATAAAGAAAAATCAAATACATGTTTACAGCATTGTCATGATTTGGTTTCAGTGAAGCAGTAACACAAGTAAGTTTGAATAGGTTCAGAAGCAAAAAAAACATCATGGAACTTAAGAGTTGGACAATATGGCATTTATGCACTGTCAGATCTGGCACACCAGGCCAATAATTATTGCTCCATATGAATAACTTGCACATTTATAAATTGCAAGTAATTTCTTGACCAAATCATTTTTATAAATCAGCAACCAGTCGACTTAGAAAACAACTGTTAAGTTGCAAATCTAACATTGGGTCAATGTGTCTAATAATAATATTCTACATAGAGAGCAGGATTTGATATGAAAGAACTGTGCGATACCATACTTGGCGACACACGCATTCTTTAAAAGATTATTCAACACTTCAGTGTAAAGATAAGTGGAGATTGACTGCGTCCTCATGACAGAGTTCATTACATGTCTATGAAAGACACTTTCCTATCTGCATTATGTCACCAAATAGAAACAACCCACTTATGAATTGGATTGGCAGACCAATAAAGCTGCCCTAATGCAGCCTGTACGTCACTGCCAGTCCATCTCAGCCCGTCCGTGCCAATCAATCACAATCAGGAAGTAGAACAACACAATCAACGTTCGGATCACGGCTACAGAGATAATTCAATTCTGTTCAACAAAAACAGGGCGGATGGAATTCTATTAGCAGCAGTCTCTCCAGAGATGTAGCCAACGCCTTGCACTCTCTCCCATCGCACGACATGGCAAATGAGATAAGATACAACTTTAATGTCACCGCAGGGACATAAGGGCTGTGTCCGAAATCGCTCACTGTCCCCTACTCCCTACCCCCCATATAGTGCACACACTTATAGTCCACTCAACAGCAACGGCCGAAGCACTGTTGCTGTGTCCAAAATCGCTCCCTATCCCCTACGC
>OMKY01052311.1:0-11287 GCA_900302395.1 Bregmaceros cantori | reverse complement strand
TCTCGTTCCCTCCCTCCCCCTCTCCCTCCCTCCCCCTCTCCCACCCACGAGATCGTGTAAAAGAAAAAGAAAACAGAGTGCACAGTAATGTTATGGAATGGCCCCGTTGTATTCAATCCACTACTTAGACCGACCTCTCTAATCGCATCACATTGGAAGAGAATGTTTTAATCAACTTTAGCAGTAAAGCATTGTACTCCTTAATGAGCATCCAGTTCAACGCAGCGCAAACTGGTGCCATTAAGCTCCAACCGAGTGCTCTGTTTAGCATATTCCACGTTTAATGTGCGATGCGAGGGAACAGGGCATAACAAAAACAACGTATAGAACTCCTTTACAATGTCTCATCACATCACAAGGACACCTGGAAATATAACCCGACCTTGAACTCGCATGACTTGACAATGTAGGTTAGCAAACTGGTTTCGTAACTTGCCTTTAAAAAGGGAATCTGGTGTTATTTGCTAGAGGCATCTACATATTCAATGCATCACGGTGCAATGAATAAAGTAAATTTGAATCCAGAAAGAGCAGTGAAGACTTTGATGCTTTTTTGGAAGTGCCTAGCGGTGTTTATGTGAAGCATAAACACTTTAATTATGTCAGGGGAGTATGGCAGTAACAATGCTTAATCACATCAAAAAAAGACTTAGCCATTACATGCCATCATTATATGAGGCAAGTGAGCTAAAAACTCAACTGCCATAGAAACATTGCTAACCTGAATTCACCTGTTTAATAAATTGGCGAACGTTACCGTTGAAGACAAACAATAATAATAATAATAATAATAATAATAATAATAATAATAATAATAATAGATTGAAGATAAAATAAAAACATAATTGTCATCACCTAATCTCATTGGCTTTCAAAGCCCTGATCGAGGAGGGGATGAAGGGAGAAGACGACGAGACAAAAAAGACCAGGTTTGGAGAAATAACGAAAACGTCCGATATGTCTATAATTCTTTTCTATTTGTATTAAGTTACATCTTTTTTTTTGCTATGTGCTCAACTTCTAATACATCCCAAAACATAACAATATCAAACCAAATATCCTACTAATAATCGGAAGGCAGGTGAATATGCAGCACTAGCATAGTGGCATGTTAGAACAACCTTGGGTGCCACCTGGCTTTTAGCTTAGCAAATTGGTTTTACGATGTGCCCTTGTATTCCAAAATAAAAGTAAAAATCACAGCGTTTAGCCCCACACAGCAGTGTTGTACGCCGCTGCATATGCTATCATTTACCGCAAATTGCAACAGTGGTGGCAGCATTACAGCTTGGCAAGTTAAAGGGGGGGTAGCGCTCGACCCTACGTCCCGTGTTCCTCATAGTTCTCAAACGTCCCCCCAGCTGCTGTTTGTAAAGAACTACATAATGTGTTCATAACTCCTTCCTATTATCATCATCGCAAGGTACCAAGATGACCTTGAGAACACATGGATGAGGAGGACATGGGTTAGCAAACATGTTTTACGTGTTGCCCTCGGAATCCACCAGGAAATAAGCGTTTATCCCCCGTGTTAGACGCTGCTACATATGCTGTTATTTACCAAACATTACTGCATGCTGGTGGCAGTGTTATGGCTTCGTAAGCAAAGCCCGAGCTTCTAATGTGTGTCGCGGTCCCTTTACGGCTGACTTTTCGCATTACATCTGCGGCAGAATGCACTGCTGTTATCATAGGCCCGGTCCCAGCCAGTGTTTAGGAGGAGCCGTGCCGGCGCTGTGCGGCCAGGGAACGAGCGGGGTCAAGCAGGAGAAAGTGATGGGAGGTTTCGTCGATTTCAGTGGAATACACGTATTTAAGAAGAGCTTGAGATGGCAAAAGTACCCAGATTTCTTACTTGAGTAAGAGTAAATTAGAGTAAAAAGTACAAGCTCAGAAATGCACTCAAAAGTATTTTTTTGAAATTAAAAGGTACAGGCTCTAAAATATGCCATTACCGCTCCCTACTGGCAAATTCACTTCATACATGTTGCCTACATAGCGGAATTGGACATGGAGGACTCACCATTCCATTTCCAGTAAGTGCAAAATGGAGGTGTTCAATTTGAAACATACTAAATCACGACCGAGTGCACTAAAGAAGTAAGGACACTAAAATATGGTACACTATATTTCAGTACTCATTTTCTCACAGAAGGTAGTGACCGTTGTATTGTTAATTATTATTACATTATTATTATTACCATTGTTGTTATTATTATTATTATTGATATGAGATATAGTTTGCACAGGATATTTGATCAATCCAGATCAGTGCAAATTGACTCAGGAGAACAAACATGAAACAGTGTCTGGTCACAACTAAAATAAACGGCCGTCCATTCGCTGACAACAGAGGGATCAGACAAAGCAGTCTCTTTGACCCCGCCCGTACATGAGCGACACATCAAACATCAGGAAATTGCTGTTGATCTGCCAGTTTGGGTCACGGCCACTGAATCCCTTGACTCCAAACACAAACACAAGCTGGTGTTTAAATGATGGAGAGTGTGTCTCCCTTGGCCCGCTCGTGCCAATCTCCCAGACATTAACTCTGACAGGATTCTGACAGACTCGTCAGGGGCCCCGGCTGTGACCCCATGCTATTAACTAAAGTCAACACGCCAATGATCTCTGCTGCTGTGATGGGCGTGGATGGTAGCCCCGCCCGCCCGTCCGACCTAACCACCCACCTGTCCTGCCAGTGTTAATTTATCTACGTGATAAGCCAAGGAGGGGGAACTCGATTGGAGCTCCTACTGTCAGCCTGAGTGACACTGCTGATAGCGCCGTTCTATTAACCCAAAATGTCTAGCCACCGTGATAAAAAAAGTCTGTGATTAGTCTAAATATTATTTTTCCAGATAGTAATGTTGTTCCAGATAATTAAGTCATTATCAATTGAAGCTTTTTCATTGACTTCATTAATAATTTGTATAGGTATACAATGTAGCACATTCGCATTCTTTAGTGGTTTTATTTTTATCCTTTTTAAATTGTTGTGCTCACTCAGGCCATTTTTCAGATTTAGTATTTCAAGGTTTGCAGAAAGGAGAGTGAGGAAAAGGGAGCAGACCTTCAGGAAAGCTGTCGGTGGAAGGAGGGGAACCCACAACGCACCGCATGGCATGTGTGTGCTTTGCAGCACTCTGTCTATCCAACTGTGATTTTGAAACTCAAAGATTAAATATTCTGTATTCAATAAGAAGGAATAGTCTACTGCGTCTTTGTCTAGATACCACATGTGATGTCTTGATCCGAAACAAAACCTGTCACCCCATGGCAACTCAAAGTAGCTGTCCATGTAGAAGAAATGATCAGTGTTGATAATATGAGAATATGGCTAAAGATTATCAAGGGTACCAAATATGGCTGCTAAGCTAGACTAAGATAGGTTAGTTCGATCAAGTGACATGCCAACTATGTCAACACCAGGAAGTACAATTTACTCATAGCAAGTGGGGACATCTGGGAGCCAATCAGGGTAGTCCCACACATATCAGTTACATTTCATTAGCATCCCCTCTCTATGTGCTTTCAAGATTAAAATCACATTAAAGTGCCACAAAAAGTTGAATAAATAAACGCCACACAACTCTTAATAGTTTTATCGTCGGCATCTCTAGATGGAGCACTTTGACTCAAATCTGTGTGGACACGCGATGGAGCGATGAGGACAAACACGTCACACCCCAAGCCAGAATAATGAGACTTTCGTTAGTGAATACCGACCCTTTTGTGCGCAGTCGAAAAACTGCCGGGGCTCCCGCGCTGGATAAGAAATCGGCGTGCGGACGACACCACCCATTGTTACGCGCGCCGACCATGAAAGAAAGCACTCTGGCGCACTCTATGGGTACGCCTTTATTGATGGCTCTTCTGTGCAACACAATTTTTAATTACCCTCGCCTGCCACAAACACACACACACACACACAAATCACAGCCAATCCGTGCTAAGCCCACAGCCCGACACTGATTTAACGTGCCTTTTATCTGTCACACAAAAGCCAGCTTGTTTGCCTCTTGCAGGATAATTACACACAAATACACGAAATGTATTTGTGTGTAATTATACCCACAGGGATGATGGCTCGCCGACGTTGTGAGCCGTCAATAGGTGATGGTATTGTGACAAAACAAAAGGCCCGTCAAGAAAATAGTGCTACTGTTTATCCTTGAGAGGGCCGAGTTGTGGTTTCTTTCTTTCTTAATATAATGGGATGTGAGGACAAATGGAAAATATTTGACGATTCCAGATTAATTCACATGGAGACCACCTCGAAACCAACGCTGTCAAACAGATAAGCCCCTTTTCCACTGGCTTACTTAAGGCCAGCACGGCACAGTTCACATGCACATCCACCCCGAAAATCGCTTCTCCACAAGGTCGAATCGGCCAGGCCAGGTGAGATGTGGGTCCAGAATCTAGCCTTCCTTGGCCACATTTACCCGTCGCAGATTGGTAAAACCCCTCACAGGAGGGGGGCGTGTGCCAGACGAACAGGGAGAGCGTGACCATAACACACTCCCTTTAAAAGTCTTCTATTATCGATTTTTTTTAAATAATGGACGTGAAGTGGTGTTTTTAACCAAATAACCGTACGTATATATATATATATATACTATACTTCACCGTATGTGATACCACCAACATGTCTATGCCCAATGCCCTATTACTGAAATTAGACAATTCTGCCTTTTTCCTCTCAAATACTGAAAATGTTCAAATAGAGTGAGCCGCAGTAGCTCAGTCTGTTTAGACATCGCACTAGAAAGCACACATATGTGGTGTGGAGAGTATACTTAATTTTTATAATTTTCTAGAGAGAATAGAACATTGGGCATTTTTAATATTGAATAATTAAGTATTTTTTTAATTATTATTATTATTTTCGCAAAAAAAAAAATCAAGATTAATCTGGTCAACCTGAATTGTAATCAATTTCTGTTATTAACCAACAAAAAAAAAAATACAAAAAGAACTCCCTCACTTGTTTTAAGTCATTGTATGTAAATAAACATGTTGTGAAAAATAACTACCATGATTCCTCAGCCAGGCTGGAAAACCTAATGTGATTTCCCGGTGGAAAGAAAATAAAACCTCAAAACGACAATACGTCCTGATCATTAAATCCCTGTGTAATTTCCAACCTCTCCCGAAGACACACACCAGACAGGAAAAAAAATGAACAAAGTCAAATGATCCGATCATGCTAAAACAACCAAGAGTAATCTATCCACATAATGCCGTACACAAACTTATGAGCTGTTGAAAGAAAAGAGAAAAAAAGCTAGAACTAGCAAGCTCGCACAGTCACAGCTGCATTCATAATCCTTGAGTAATCACATCGGCGCTCTTCAATCATCATCACAGCCTTGGAGCCAAGAGTTTATCTTCTACGGTGTTAAAAATAATAATAAAAATAACCCACATTTTTTTTTCATGGTGGCAGCGAGAGAGTACACTGCTGCTCTCATCGATACGTCTGGGTCGGCGCCCGATCTGTCCGTTTATCTCCAGGCTGTGGCCTTATTATGAGAAACAAATGCTCACGTCCGTTTTGAGAGAGCCGACACGCGCTTTGAAATGTTCGCAAAAAAAAAAAAAGACGGTGTGTGCGCGGTGCCAAAGTAGCGGACTTGAGAGATATGACTTTAATTGGAGTTAGTGATCCCGAGCGCTGTTTGGGTTCCTGGCGTCGGGATATCAATGCTTTCCTGTGAATTCTGCTTGCGCAAACACAAAAAAAATTATAATCGGGAGGACAGCAGGAGATCCATAAAAGCTGTTTTAAAGCCGTGTTAATTACTCTTTCAGAGCTCCAATGAACAATGACGACGACACCTTGTGGCCGCTCCAGCCACCGAGTGCCCCGCTCCAACCCACGCACCCTTCCCCCGCGCCGTAGCACGCTCGCTGGCGTTTTTGATGACGGACATCGCTGCATCTGCTACGGGCATTTAATGAGGTTACAGTGGCAACTCTGTTTGGAAACAAGATATGTCCTCAGAACGGATGCCTTCCATGTATAATGAAGCAGATGCTGAACATTATATTGTTTGGCAGCAGAACCACAAACCCACACAACACATTATGTTGTTTTAGCTTTGCAGCTGTCGCCTATGGTGGTGGGCGGGTGTCGACGTGACCGGCTGCGCGTCGCTCTGCACAATTTCAGTGCTGCACATTTTTATAGCCGGCCGATTTGAATATGATTATTAGGTCAGCAATTTCATCTCATTCAATATATACTCTATATCTACCGATTTGATGAAGACAATTCAGCAAAAATGCCCATCAATAAATAAAGTAGTCGGATATAATGTTTTTTTCCAAGATAATGAGCAATAGGGCTGTTGTACGGTGACGTCACAGCATGGCAGGGATGGCAAAAGTACACAAATGTCTTACTTAAGACTAAAATACATTTGTGAAAAAACAACTTGAGTATGACTACAGAGTACTGATCCAAATATCTACTTGAGTAGATTTAAAAGTAGAGGCTCAGAAACATACTCAAAAAGTATTTTAGAAAGTATAAAGTACAACGTAAAAATATAAAATTGTGTATAAAATTCAGGTTTTAACGCCAGTTTTACAATGTTTGAATTTTTGAATTAATTGTTAAAAACCTAACCTAACTTACTTCACTTAAGTTAAGTTTCATAAATCCCACTGCCCAACATTGAAATTAACATCTGTTGGCATTACTGCCCCCTACTGACTCATTCAGACCATACATACCCCTACCACCTACCAAAGGTGCACAAAGATTGTAAATCAACAAGGGGCATTCAATAACATTTTGAAATGCAAACGCAACAATTTGTCCTAATTTATTTTATTTTGTTACTGAAATTCACTCAGTACTTCCAATACTTAAGTAACTTTTTTGTGGAGTACTTTTTTACTTTTACTTGAGTAATATTTAGCTGAGGTAACAATACTTTTACTTAAGTAATTTTTTTATGGCTACTATGCCCATATCTGGTAATATGCTATCAATCACCAGCAAATGGCAGCTCCATTGTATGTGCACCTATATCATGGACGTTAAGTGGTAAGGTATACCACTTGATGGTAAGTATACGAATACTTCTCCCTATGTGATACCACCAAAAAGTCGCCAAGCTGTTGGCCGAGCGGTTATGGACACCGCACCGAACGCGACCCCATTCATGTTAGTGGCGCTGTGTCTGCCGCAGCGTCCACGGTGTCGCGAGTTCGACTACGCTCGTCGACTTGTCTGCAATGTCTACCCCCGATCTCTTCAACCCAGTTTCCGACTAATCCTATCCAATAAAGATGGAAAAACGGCGCCGACGCCGAAAAAAATAACTAAAAAAATAAATAAAAAAAATGTCACCAAGCTGTGACGTCACGTACAACCGCCCAGTTATGCATATAAAAATTGCAACATTTCTTCCCATTTCACTAGTCAGTGTTGGTGTGAAAGGGGGATGAGAACAAATGGAGGAAAAGGAAACGCAGACCTGGAAAAGCGAACCCACAACGCTGCAAACGCAGCCACTGGCACAAGAGTACGTATGTGCTGGATAGGGATGTCTAATCCATCACGGCAAAGAGTTAGCACAGAGAAAAACAATGCATTCAAGGTTGCCCAAAGCTAAGGAGTTTCCGTTGTCGTTTATGGTGAGAGGATGTTGAGTTTAGGAAAATCAGTCACCAAAAAAAACATGGCGGGAAATATTCCCTCCGGCGGTGCCCGGACATCTCCATATTGTCTTGTGCAAAGCAACCGTCAGGAGCGGGTATTTGGCTGGAGAGGGGCTTAATGTGTGCAAAGCCTGCCAGCTCCCTAGCTCCATAAGAGATATGAGTAGAGGGAGATTAGCTGGCCTACCCATCCGTGACCTTGATATCGCGATGAAGACGGATAAGCCCCCCTCTCTCTCTCTCCGGCACCCCCTCCCACCTGCCCAGAGCGGCGCGGTGGAAGGGCTTTAAACAGCCAGACGGCCCCGTGTTACTTCAAAAACAAATTCCTGCTCCTCAGCCAGCTCCGATATCCTCAGCCCATCATACCGGTGCTCCTAAATCAATTAATGACTGCCATACGAGCAGACACATAAAACAACCTTGTATTATGGACTGCAGGGCGTGTGTGTGTATGTGTGTGTGTGTGTGTGTCTGTTTGTAGTGTAAGTGTGAGACATCACAGCCCATCAAGACATTATACACAATGACCGTCTTTGTTATAGGCTCTCCTCCAAAGTAAGAATGACTGGTTATTCACCAAGAAAAACTTTCTCCCCTTTGAGGCAAATTAAAATGGAACATCTGTCTTTAATCCTGCCAGGTAAAGCTGGGCAGTTATCACGAAAGATTACTCGTATAATCGCCTTTTGCATTGTTTTGTTTTATTTTAATTTTACTATGAAGATGAATAAAAGTGTAACTATTTAGCCACGTTGAGCATGTCATAGCAGGTTTAAATTAAAAGGTTTGTGGAGTGCTCAAAGCACATATACATAGCAGAGCTCCGAACCGGTTCAAGGAAAGAAAATGAAAACCGAAAACGAATGGAATTTTATGGAATTTTTAGAGGTTGGCTGTTCCGGAACAGAAACGGAACATTATGAAATCCCCAAAACCGGCTAAAAACTGTTTTTTTTGTTCTCTGTATATTTTAACTTATCTTATGTCTGGGAGACCATTTCCGGTTGTGCATCCATCCAACTTTGACCGTCATCAAGGCCCATGCATCTGGGGCTCCATCTTGACAGACAAGGAAGCGAATGTAATGGTGTTTTAAAGCCAGTTTTCACGTTGATACAGCTAAGCTGAAGTTTGAAAGTCCACCAAATGTTTTTGTATGAACTATATAAACCTAACATTGTCCATTATAAGGAACTTTAAGAACGAACAAAATGTTTGCGCTCCCAACGGTTCAGGGCCGCTATCTTGGAGGCGGAACAGTTCCGAGAACGAAAACGAGACCTGAGTTTTTCATCAATGTGTCATACAGAGAATTTAATTCTAATCTGCTGTTTGTATTTCACTACGATGACATTTCACTGTTCCTGGGTGCCAGCTAGTAAGAATATCCAAGTCGTGTACATTCTGGTTAGGTTATCAAATGAAGAAGTGCAATGCAACTTATTTTTAAATAGATAACTCTCAAATGAGGGATGCTGCGATTTTTGATTCTTTCTTTTTTTTTTCTCTCCAAACCTATTATCCTTCCGTTCCAAAATAGCATTTCGCTAGCACCTGCTTCACAGGTATACTATACCTGTAGGGGCAATTCAATGCACCACGCACCCAGATACTGCAGATAACCAATCAGCATAACGCCTCCCCGTTTGTTGTTTCCACATATCAAATTAATTTCCCAGCATGGAGCTGAACAGTTAAACAGAGATGAAGCTGTTTCTCCAAAAGAGAATGAGGGAAAAAAACAGATAAATAATAATAAGCTCTTACCAGAGGATTCTGTGTGATTATTTGTCACAAGTCACTTCCTCTCAGGCTCCGCATTGACCAAGACTCATTCTGCAAAAACCTGCTGCGACCAACAACCAAGGATGTCGTAATTGTACGATTGTTGTTGAATCAACGTTAGAAATGTTACGATTATTGGCGTGGAGAATAAACTCCACGTCAATATGATGAATAAACTCACTGAACCTGCAGCAGTTGCAGGAATTCTGACGGGTACGAGGAGATCCTGAGACATTATCATAGCATGATAAGTCCTCCTGGATCTGCACTCTCTTTTAAACTTTTGGTTCTAAGCAAGGCTTTGAACCGGTTCAAGGAACGAAAACGAAAACCGGGAACTTTTAATATTTTCCAGGGAACAGAAACGAAACCGGAAACGTTATTATTTTTTTATGTTCCGGAACAGGAACAGTTATTTAAAAATAATGGTAGCCGGTTAATACCGGTTTTATTTCGTTCCTCAAAGGAGTACACTTTGGGATAACTTCAGAAATAAAACAAGAGTATTTATAAAATCTACGACGCAGCAGTGAAGGAGGAATCGTTGCGGGATTCGCTGCAACGTGTCGTTGTGGGTTCGCCCCGACACGCAATGAGACCTCGGCTGTAGAGCACTACCAGCGGGCCTCTGTAGCGAGTCGTTGTGGGTCGCCCCGACACGCAACGAGACCTCGGCTGTAGAGCACTACCAGCGGGCCTCTGTAGCGAGTCGTTGTGGGTTCGCATCTGACAGGAACGAAATTAACCGATCCGGGAACAATATTTTTTTTGTTCTAACCGTTTCAGGAACGTCAATTTATTGGTGGAACTCATAACTGGAAACGTTATAATTCTGTTTTTGTTCGGAACGAAACGTTTGGGAAAAAATATTGGTTCAAAGCCCTGGTTCTAACTTCTAGCGCCCTCTACAGGTCTACATGCTCCAAACAATTGTTGTACAAGAGCTTCCCAATATGAATCGCCTGTTATTCTGTTGTCACCGTCAACAGCTGCCAACAGCTGCCACATCTGACCATACAGGAAGTAATAATCTGCGTGACATTGACAACTTACGGCACCGTTTTTCATTCTTTAATTGAGAGAGATAGTGACAGGATTAAATCGGAAACTGGGATGAAGAGTCTGGGGGAGGCATTGCAGAAAATCCAGACACAGGATTTGTAGGATTTGGTTAACCTGCAGCACTGCTGCAGGTTAAGACCATAGGATTTTAACCATAGGTTAAAATCCTATGGTCTGGGGGACAACGTGCTATCTACCTGCTTGGCCACCGTGCGCCGCCGATTTCATGGCCATTTTATTTTTTAAATGTATGAAAAAAGTAGGTTGGCAGTCACTGGCTGTGTCCGAAATCGCCCCCTAACCCCCATATAGGGCACTATATGGGGCGCACGCCATTTTGTAGGGGTGTCCGAATTCTCCATGTGCCCCATATAGGGCACTGAAAGTATCCCACAATGCACCGCGAAATGTAGTGAGCATCGGATGTACCCTAGACGGAGAAATATAACCCATAATGCATTGCGAGACGCATTACACTAATTAAAACGTAGAAGAAGACGGCGCACGTGCTCCAAAACAAAAACAATGGAGGACGGCGACAGGACGCAGCAGCAACCGACGGCGGCAAATAATTATAAATGTGAGTACAATTGATTTTCTGTGATAAAGTATACATTTATTATTTAAAAAAAGCATGCGAATGCTACGGCCAATGACGTCACTATGCGACAGCGGTGACGTAAGTTAACAGTGCCGATTCTAGTGTCCGAAATCTCGTCGCTGAGATTGAGTGGACTATATAGTCAGTGCCCTATCTAGG
>OMKY01052290.1:0-12613 GCA_900302395.1 Bregmaceros cantori | reverse complement strand
CCAGCAGCGGGTTACAGCGTGTGTCTGCCCGACACAAGCAGCGAGTCCTCGCGTGTTAGAATGCTAACAGCAGCGGGTCGATAGCGTGTGTCTGCCCGACACAAGCAGCGAGTCCGCGGGTGTTAGAACGCTAGTTTCAGTGTAAATCGCGGTTCTAGCGATCTATTTGAAATGGCAGATCGTGACTGCTTAGATTCGTGGGACGGGTTTGAATCGTCAGATCGAACACCCCTACCTCCGATGTACCCATCTCTCACAGGCCGTGCACTGGAGGGTGTTGGCTTGTACTCCCTTCCCGCAAACTCCACATGGCCATGCTCCTTCTCGTGGTATCACTCCTAGGCCAGCACCTCCAACCATGACCTTAGATTTCCCCGCGTTCACCTTCATCCCTTTCACTTCCAGGCATGTCTTCCAGGCCGCTAGCTCCCTGGTGTGAGCCATCAGTACCAGGTCATCTGCGTACAGAAGTTCCCATGGTAGTCCACACCTAACATCCCTTGATACCACGTCCATCACGATGGCAAACAGTAGTGGACTAAGTACTGATCCCTGATGCACGCCCACCTTCACTTCAAACCCATCACTGTCTCCCCTTTGCTGTCCTGACTACCGTGCATGCTCTGGTGTAGAGAGACATCACTGCCTTGACCAGACTCTCCTCCACTCCAGATTTCCGAAGGGCGTACCTCACCACCTCTCTTGGTACCCTATCGAAAGCTTTTTCTAGGTCGACAAAGGCGAAGACCTAGCACTTTAGAATAACAAGCCCTTATTCATGCTGATAAAGCATTTATAACACTTACTAAAAATGTAACTAATTATGAAGGAAACGCTTTATCAGCATGAATAAGGGGCTGTTATTCTAAACTGTTACTTTATTTGGTAATATGATCTTAGCGATGTGCAATGCGTGGAAGATGCATTGGTTCTGGCCCGCCAGGCTACAGCAACATGCTGAGTCACAGTGGTTTTACTGGTTCTGTTGTAAATTGGAATTTTGAATGCATTTAGATATATTTACTAGGGGTGGGAATCTTTGGTCACCTCCCGATTCGATTACGATTCTGAGGGATCGATTCGATTATGAAACGATCATTGATGCATTTTTTAAATGTATGTATATTCATGCACTCTTTCCACATTTTTTTTGTGTCACCGAATCGGCAACCGTCACTTGCAGTTAAATGATGAATAAGAAACAAATACTTGAATTAATTTCCATTATATTTTATTAAAATATAATAATATTTCCATTGCATTTTTTAAATCAAATGTTTTAAAACTATTGCATTTGGTGTGACACTGATTCAAATGTTGATTGCAGAATAGCATTTATCGTGTCTATTTACTAACATGCCTAGCTCACTAGCTCATTGACATCTACCTGTGGTACATTATATGTGGTACAGACAAATGTACACAAATAGTATTACATTAGAGGAGCCAACCTCAAGCTTCGTTCGTTGCAAATTAAACTTGAAAAAATTAGTCTTTTAAGCAATATTTTGTATAGTGCAGTCATTATACAAAAAAGACGCGCTACTGATAGCGTAGGCAGCCGAAGCGAGCCCACAACGCTCTGCAGAGACGCGCTACTGATATTGATATACAGCTGAGGCTTCTGCCCTCCGTTACTGACGTGACTGCACACAGGGTGGCCTCAGGGATGCTGAGAGGCGGAGCTTGGTGTCCTTGAAAGGGTTAATAGATGTTTAACAAAGCAGCGCACAGCAGCATCAGGACCATTAGCCTTGACAGAGCAGCAATAACAACAACAGTATTCTGGAGGAGATGGATGGAGACGGGGGAAGCCGTGTGTGTGTGTAATGTACTGTACGTCCTCGGGGAGACGCTGGCAGCCACTTGGCAATAGAGACAAACAGCTTGTTTGGGAGGCTGTTTTTTTTTTTTACCTGCGGTAGCCGGAAGCAGATTATGTTTTTAGCCGCGTTGGTTTGTCCCCTCGATAACTGAAAAAGTTGTGCACGGATCTGGATGAGTTGGAAATGACAAAAGAAAGAAGTGATTACATTTTGGTGTATTTCTGTAGCCTATAAGTAACATAATCATACTTAATCACTAAGTTAGCAATAGATCGCTCTGCGCTTACGGCGAGTGATTGGACTTCCGGATCCAGGGGCCGCTGGGAAATGTAGTTGGCATGTTCGCTCGCGTCAATTGCACTACTCTACGAACACTTGCATTGATAATGGGTTGCCACACATACTGCTAGCACTAAATGTTCTATTTTTTGAACCACTATGGGGCAGGTTTGCAACCTCTGAGTGCTTCCAGTTTTTAATATAATCCCATGCCCGTCAGAAACCACAATAAACACAGGACTCAAAAGATGAGTCCTCCCGACACTCCATCCCGGTTTCCGATTTAATCCTGTCACTATCTCTATGAAATAAAGAATGAATAACGATGCTTGCGCACAAAAAATAGATTTAAAAAGTGTGTATAGTGTGGATTGCCCTAATGTGGGTCACTGTCTAATGTGGGACACCTACGTTCCAGTGAATCTGGCTCCTCCCTAAACTAATGAATGTCAGTGAAACTATGGTAAAAGCAAAGTATGGTAATGTGTCTAACATTGAGTTCAACTGTTCAACACTACATTTCACTGTCCCACCTTAGGCAACTGACAGTCTCACATTAGGAAGTAGCAAAAAATTGCCCACATTTGGGCAATCCACCCTAATTGAAGTCGGTGATGATGGAAGGCATGGGGCAGGCTGGGGGACGCAGCGAATTGGGAAATGCGTGGGGCTAGCCATGACAGAGATTGGGAGAATGGGACACGCTCTCCCTTTCAGGGATTGGCAGTTGGAGACGCCTGCATACGTGTAATGGGTGTAAAATGACACCCGGGGGTGGTGCGGGATAAACTTCACACACACAACGCATGATAGGTTAGAATCAGATCAAATGGGAAAGTGAGAGTTCCCACAATACAACCGGAGCAACACGGGCTGCGATAGGAGTTAGAGTACCATGACTGTCCAGACATTATAAGCAGTCGATTGGCTACGGTAATTGGCTGTGCAGCCTATTACTGTCGGTTCAATCCCTGTGTATAGAGAAATTTCACATGCGTTGAAGATCTGTCTGAAATACAGACAGATCTTAACACTGATGCCGAGTCACCAGACATAACCTCAAGGTGATCAAAACCTGTGGAATGTCTCTGTACTCATGACTTCTAATCCTGGTCATGGGTTTGCAGCGTCACACAAACTCCACAGAGCTAGTGGTGGAAAGTAATGAATTACATTTACTCACATTACTGTAATCAATTACTTTTTATGAGTAATTTGTAATTTTCTGAGTAGTTTTTGAAATGTGTAATTTTTACTTTTACTCAAATACATTTTTACCATAGTACATTCAACTCATTACATTTGATTCCCCTCACGTTATTGATTACAAAACATATTGGTGGATGGTGAAACATTTTAATTCGGGCAGAAAGTTAAACTCCTGTGCAGCCTGGCGAGCGAGAACCAACGCATCATCCATGCGCATCACACCACTAGACGGTAGGGGTGCACCGGTCCCCAACAGCTAAAAACTTATGCTGAATTTGATTCATGGCTCACGCTTTTTTTGCATTAAATAATTGAAAGTAACTGTCATTCATTTTACTCATTACATTTTAAATGAAGTAATTTTGTACATTTACTTGAGTACATTTTGAGATGGGCCATTTTACTTTTACTTTAGCAATGTAAAGATACTTTTACTCAATTACAATTTTTCAGTACTCTTTCCACCTCTGCACAGAACACATCTCGCACACCGAGTTCACTGTTTTATCTATGAATTATTTATTTATTATTTTATTGTCCTAGTGCAATGACGAAGATCACAGTTCTTTGTATGTTGTGCTCGTTGAGTGTTTTTAATGTACTGTCTCGACCTTGACTTTATTGTCCACTGTGTCACTGAAGCATGTTTTATTTGTTTTAATGACAATTTTCCCCTCGGGGAGATTAAAGTTCCATCTCACCTCACCTCATCTCAAGTAGAGGTAGAACTGTGCAAAAAATGATTTGAAATCAAAATCAGATTATTTGGTTATACGATTTTTAAAATATGATGAATGCTTTCTAGGTTAATACATAATTGCTGTAGTAACTGGTTTAGTACGGCAACTCGATGAGTCACTGAGATTCTGCTGGTTGTGTTGTAAATTATAATTGGATGTATATTTATATATTAATGCCGCTGTGTCTACCACAGTGGTCACAGTGCCGCGAGTTCTCCTTCCATTGATGCCTTGATGTCTGCGATGTCTAGCCACAATCTCTTCAACCCAGTTTCCGACTAATCCTATCCAATAAATAAAAAAACGCGAGCGAATGTAATGATATAAACTACATGACCAAAAGTGAGGTCTCATTTCCAAACGGGGCATGGTTTGCAATATTAGACATTTAAAAAATATAAATTATTAAACATTTTAAAAATATATTTTGAGTGAGTTTTATGTTTTCTTTTCTTTTTTTTCTTTCATTACTTTATTTTATTTTTATTTTATTTTAGGCAATGTCATACCATCCTAGTGTGCAGGAAGTGTGTGCTTCTTCAAAGTGAGGAGCCTAGCGATGGCTGATCTGCACTTTGTGTTGAGGTCAGCGGTACCTTATAGATTGTAGCTTCTCATCAAACACTCTACGGCTCTGGGGTTGACAGTTGGAAGTGGGTCGATGCCAAGGAATATCCAAAATGCACCTTGCATCGACTATACAGGGCTTGAAAACGAAATTATTTTTTAAAGCGTTCCGTTCCGAAAGGTTCAGCCAGCAGGTCTATGTTTAACGTCTCTGTTCTCTGAACCGTTCCGGCTCCAGAATATTGGTCCTGAACCAGTTCGGAACACAAACATTTTGTTCGTTCATAAAGTTTATTATTGTGTGCAATGTCAAGTTTAGATATAGTTTCTAGAAAATATATGTGGTGGACTTTCAAAATTCAATGCAACTGCGTTAATGTGAAAATGGGGTATAAAACGCCATTACATTCGCTTCCTTGTCTGTCCACAAGATGGAGCCCCAGATGCATGCGGCTTGATTACTGACAGTGAAAGTTGGATGGATGCACAACCGGAAATGGTCTTCCAGACATAGGATATGTTAAAATATGTATAGAACAAAAAAGAAAATGTTTTTAACTGCTAGATTTAATAATGTTCCGTTTCTGTTCCGGAACAGTTGAAGAAATCTTTTTTCGTTACCGTTTTACTCAAAAATGTGAGTAAGTTTTTGAAAGTCCTTTTTTTTTTTAAATCTAAAGTACAGTACTTGAGCATTTGTACTTCGTTACTTGCCATATCTGCTGATTTGGGAATGTGTTGTATGACCATAGTTTTAAATCAAACGCTGGAGTACCAATGACAAAAAAATGTGAAAATAAATGAACACATAGATAAATAACTAAAAAACAAAACATATTGACCAGTATAGTAATAAAATGATAGTAGTGATAATAACTAATAAATAAATAATTACATAATTAAATAAAAGTATTTAATGCAAAGATAGATAATGACAATAATAATAGTAAAATTAACTGTTAGCTGTTAAGATGAAAGCAAAGACTAGTAAATAAATAAATAGGTAAAATAATAAATAGCCATGTGACAACTAAGTGTCAGTGTACTCCGTTGAAAGCTAGGTTAAATAAATGTGTCTTAGAGAGCTGCATTTCATTATTGCCATTAATGGTTTGCGTGTCCCAAAGGGAGACTGCTTCGTATTGTACAGTTCAATTCCTTTACTAAACTTCCAAAAAAAGGATATCTATGCCCTCCTAATTGCTCCTGGTCCATTGCCTTTGCCGTATCTTCCCATATCTGTCAATTAGCGCTGCAACTAACGATTATTTTGATCATCGATTAATCATCCTTTTTTACTGACGATTAATCGAATAATCTGCTAATTTTTCCTTAAAATCTGAACAATTATTGACCTGAAACGTTAATTAGTAAGTTTGCAATATTAATATTGCTAACTTTTTGCGGTTTCGCTATCTCCATGTATTGCTAACATTTCAGGGTTTTTTAGAATTGGCATGGAAGAGCCTACTCTTCGCTGCTAACTTCGCTGCCTCCACGCTATTTGTGCCACCACCTACTGCGCTGTGACTGGATAATACGATTTTATTGTTGACACGTTTCTTTTTAAGGTTTTCCGACCTTGGTATTACCAGACCCAATGCAAGCGTCTAGCGATGTGCGATGCCTGGACAATGCGTTGGTTCTGGCTCGCCAGGCTAGAGCTCATAAGGCTGTTGCACGGTGATGTCACAGCTTGGCGGCGGCAGACATTATGGTGGTATCATCACGGTCAGACGAACAGGCAGAGAGCGATATTTTCACATTATCTGTCTAAAAGTGTTCTATAATTGATTTATCCGTGGCGCTATCAGTCGCCAGCAGATGGCATAACCGTGAAGTGGTAAGGTATAGCGCTTAACCGTATGCAAACGCATACTTCACCGTACGCTACCACCAAAATGTCTGCCGCCACCAAGCCGCGACGCCACCGTACAACAGCCATATTGCCACCTACCAGAGATGTACACCAGTCCCGAACCCGAAGTCCGTGTCGAGTCTGAGTCTTTAGGGGTCGAGTCCGAGTCTTCAGGGGTCGAGTCCGAGTCTTAAGGGATCGAGTCCGAGTCGAGACCGAGTCTTTAGAGTACAAGTCCAAGTCGAGTCTCGAGTCATTTTTAAAGATGTAGCTCTAAAAGCTTGGAATTGAATGCAGAAATAGATTTGACTACATGCATATATCACACACAGAATGGTTGGTTCAAAGTTAGCTAATATGATGCAGGTTTATATAGCAATGCAATGATTATGAATAAGTTGTTGTTGTTTTTTAAAGTCGAAAAAGAGGGAAAGACTCGTCAAATACTTGTCGAGAGTCGAGAGTCATTGGCCTAGATTCCCGAGTCGAGTCCGAGTCTTTAGGGAGCATGTCCGAGTCGAGTCTCGAGTCCCATTTTTGGTGACTCAAGTGACTAGTGAGTCGAGTCTTTTGACTCGAGTCTGCGTCTCTGCCGCCTACACTCTGCGTCTCTGCCAAGCCTGTGATTTGTCATCTATCGCAAGATGTGGTTTTGGCATGTTTTGATTTATTACTGCATCTTTATTGAGTAGCTTGATAAACTATTACAGAGGGAGGAAAAGGTTTAGAATGATATGCTGTAGGGGTGTAAATAATATTGATTTAGTATCAATATATATCGATACAAAAGCTGTCGATAAAATGTATCGATACATCCGCAAGAGTATCGTTTTTTTTTCTCCTGGGCGTAATTCCACTCCCGTCCTGCGGGTGGCGCTAAATCTATTTGGTGCCTCCTACACGGCATGTGTGTCTGGAAGGTAGTACATTCACTCCCTCGCGCACACTCACTCACGCATTATCTCCTTCTCTCGCTCTCTCCATCTTTCTCTCCCTCTCTCGCTCTCTCTCTCTCTCACACACACACACACTCTAGCAGCAAGACAGCGCAGCGCCTAGTATAAGATCATCTCTGCTGTAACAAAAACTACCGTTGTTCACTCAAATATCGTAATAACTTTCATATCGAATCGTATCGAATTGTGGTGAATTCTTCAGTATCGAAAAAAAATCGAATCTTTGGGTCAGGAAATCGATACTGAATCGAATTGCCATGATGGGTTTGATTTACACCCCTAATATGCGGTGAATATATGAATGTTTTTGGAAGTAAAGTGAAGGCAGGTCAGACAGTACAAGTTGAACTTAACGTTTTTAAGATCATCTTATCTTTCCAGGCAGCACAGTCTGCTGCAGATAGGGCCATTTCCCTGCCAGTAATTACAATCCTTGGGGCGAGGGGGACATTCACCGCACATAACAACATTTGGCTTTTTGCAGACTGCGTCCTACGACCAACGATTATTTGAATTATCAATTTAAAAACATTATTTAGTCTAGAGCTGCAACTAACGATTATTTTAATAGCCGATTAGTTAACGATTTTTTTAAACAATTAATCGATTAACCAGATTAGATATTTTCATTTTTTTAAAAATTCCAAAATATTCAAAGCGACACGAGAATTAATCTTGTCAACTTGAGATGTAGTCATTTTTGCTTCACGTCAGCAAACAAATTACAACAATTGATGTAATTCTTTGGACACAGACTCGTTACAATTAATTTATAAATTAATATTTTGATGTTTTTCTTCATATTTTTCATCAATAATGTTGAAACATTTGTAATCATATTTTGGATTTCATAAATTATCAAGTGATATCAAATTTGTGTAGATCAATAGGTGTTGGTATCAGAAAAATTAATCGATTACTGAATTAGTTGTCGATTAATTTCATAATCGATTAGTCATTGATTAATTGACTAATCATTGCAGCCCTGATTTACTCACACACACACACACACACACACACACACATAGATGTAGAGTGAAATTCTTCCTCCGCATTTAACGGTCAGTGGGCAGACAATCACAATAGATTTATACCATAATAGTTGGATGATTTTCTTGATATTAATATCATCAGTTACATACATTTTATTTTGTATTTACAGAAAGTTCAGTGCCAAAGACGCGTTTCTGTGTACCGCTGAGGCCAAAGGCACGTTGTTGCGTTTTTGGGTTTTATTGCGCAAAAAAATTGATTGCATGCAATACCTCTATCTGACCACCAGATAGGGTATAGTGGCGTATAGTGGCGTATGGTGGCGGCGTATACTGCCACCTAGAGGACACCTTTGTGGCGTCACCACTTCATCCGCATTCATTCATTCAAGACTGTGAGGAATCTGCAGGTTTTAGTGATACCCACCGGGATATAACTTAAGAATGGAAACAATGGATAACATCTTTTTCTGATGATAAAGGAGAGTCTGAAGTTTCCTTTGCCATGTGTTTTGTTGACAAGAACTTAATTTTCTATGGGTCTTGAAAAAAACCCTGGCACTGGGACGTGCCGAATTTGAAAAGAGCTGGCAGTGGATGATTTAATATCAAATTTGTATGGACCAATGGGGTAATTTCACTGATTATTGATTATTAAATGTTGCCGATCACTTTCATAATCGATTAGTCATGGTTGCATTCGGTAACAGCATTGTTCTTTATTGCTTGTGAAAATTATTCTTTTACATTTTACATAATTTTTATTCATTCACCAAACCGCTGTGTTCATAAGGAAGCAAAAAGCCGCACATGAGCAAAGAACCTTTAGTCCTGTTTCGCAGAGTTTGTGGAAAGTCAGTGTGACCTGCGAGAGTCTGAACAGCCGCCAAGATGGCCGTCGCCAGATGGCAGCTTCCTGTGGTTTATTATCAGGTTAGATCGCTGCCTGTTGCCTGCCGTCCCACAGCAGCTGTGACACTTCACTACTCTTCAAGCTAATGAGCGGGGAATCCACTGCATTGTAATCATGGAAGCGAGATTTCAACGACTAAACGATGATGTCCAGATAGTTAGTACTTGAAAAGAACCGCTGCTATTTGTATTACATTGTTACTTTTACTGATACTATTTAGTATTATATTGCTACTGTTCCCTTGTTAATATTACTATCATGCTGTTAGTACTACACTGTCCTTAATACCACCATTGGTGTTACACTGTTTTTGCTTTTTGTTGATTTATTACTTGTGCCTGTGGCCACAGCCCATTTATTGCACAGAACGTAACAATTGCAACTGACTTCACATAAGTTCAGCACCTTGGACAGCTATCGAACTGCGAGTGAGCTGTCCTGGTCGCCTGTTATCTAATTGCAAACCTAACTGACGCACGGGGCGTGGTTATGGATTTAGGCTTGCAATCCGTAAACACACGGCCAGGTCACTGCCCTCTGAACAGCTTCGCCCGAGATCTCTCTAGGGTCCTGAATTTAGTTGCTTTTGTTACGTTCTGTTGCAATAAATGGGCTAGGGCTGAAGGCTAAAATTCTTCAGTATTTTTTCGGTAGGCTAATGTTGCATGTTATCCTTGATTCAAGGCAATTGTAATTAGAATTACATATTTCAAAATGAAAATGTAAGACGCTATAGTTTTTCTTAGGATCAAATTCCCGGCGCTTCTGCAATGTCTCCCCCCAACACTTCATCCCAGTTTCAGATTTAATCCTGTCACTATAAAGAATGAAAAAGGGCGCTTACGCCCAAAAATAAATAAAAAATAATAATAATCTGATAAATGTTACTAGCACAACGCATCATTTTTTTGTGTGGATGAATGCTTGAATCTAGAGGATATATACTGTATGTGATAACATAAACAAAAAATAAGGCACATTTGTTATAAAATAAAACGAACCGTATTATAATTCTGATAACATCCAGACAGACTTGGCCAGTTCATATCTTATGGTGAAAATAATATTAACAAGTATTTATAAATAATATAGTGTTGTGACAGAGCCTACTGTACGGTAGTCCCTTCTGTCCATTTAGATGTTACTTGCAAACAGGGTTGGCAAAGTTACTTTTTTGGGAGTAATCCCTTACGGTAACAAGTTACTTATTGAAAAGTGCAACGTTGTGCTTGCTCTGTGGTGCAGTCGGCAAGACATCCGCATCCAGCCCATGTATGGTGCCCGTATCTTAGTCCACAGGCACGGGGCAGCATCGCGAGTTCTCCTCCCCTCGCCGGCATTTCTGCGACCCTTTCCCCTGATCTCGTCCCATTTTCAAACTAATCCTGATACTAACATGGGTCCATTATCACCTTTTAAAAGTAAAGTAATCCATTACTTTTAGATTACTTTTTAAAACGTTGAATACATTGGTCAACAATTTGCTGCATTACAATGACTTTAATTAATTTTCATGAAGAAATGACTAAAAAGTGCATGTAATCTTCTCCTCTATGCGTGCACAGATAACTGTAATCTACGTTATATGTTTTAAAAATATAGTGCCTTAGTTATATATAGTATAGGTATAGGTAGTATGGGTGTAGTTTTGCTGCCTTCACATTTACAAGTTACCAGAACGGTCTCCTTTTGATTGTATAATGAAATGCACCAAATTCTCATTTTCCAGACGCATGTAATCGCAATGTAGAATACATTTGTATTATTATATTGACTTTGTAAGAGACAATTATGTGTAATCTGATTCGTGTGAATCAATTACACGTAGTGTTTTACTACTCAACCGTTACTATCCAACCATGCTTGCAAAGGATAGGCAAATGCAATTCCACGCAGCGCGATTCTTTAACGTAAGATTTCATTTATTTTCATTTTGGTCAGTGGACCGGGTACATTGCACGTGAGTTCATTATTTTATTTGCCCCATTGTCCGTGAAGCAGCGTATGACACGGTGTTAAATTCATTAAGAGTCCATTCACGGTGCTTACCCATGGCGGCAGGTCGCGCTTGCTCCGGGCGGCGGATGACGGATCTTCGCCACTGCATCCGAAGCGCCGCTCGTCTTCCAGCTGTTCCAGCGCGGCTCGGTACCGCCTCTCCTTGCCCTGGCGACAGTGGCTCCATCCCAGGTACAGGGCGAGACACAGCAGCACCAGCACCAGGCTCACGCCCAGCGACCCGGCGAGGTACACGGGCAGCAGCGCGACCAGCCATCGGGCGAAGGACCGCAACACGCCCAGACGTTCCGCGTTGGTCCGCATCGCATCGGCGGATGGAAACACGCGACTGAACGGCCGCCCCGGCGGGCTCACAGCCTGCCGCGCATCGATCGGTTTCGTTTACTAATTGGTTGTTCGAGTGCACTCGAGTCGGGCTCGATCCGAACTCTGTCGAGGAAAAATAAGTGTGGACACGTGAGACCGCTCGTGCCGTTATTATTATTACGCGCGCTCTCGTGAGTTGCGTCTTGGCGGCACGTGGACGCGCTGCGGTCAATGAACCTGCAGGCGATGCTCACACACGTCGACACATATGACGGCAACCCCTCCCCCCACCACCACCACCACGCACTAGAGCTGGGCGAGTCGTCACTGATTCGATTCTTTTAACCGATCCTTAAAAAGACTCGTGACTCACGGTTCACTGCTGAAGAAAGATCCGAGTCAGTTGAGTCATTAGTTTGGGCTGCACACCAGCATTCATCCAGGTTACTATAATAAATAGAAGTGCTGCTATAATAGTGCTAATCGTTACAAAGTGAATCTTAGCAATAACAATGCAATATTATATAATATATGCAATATTACATTATCATTATTATATATTATATATTTAATATATATCGAATATTTTAGTGATCAATTAGTGTAGTGCTACCGTTGCAATATTGCAACAGTAGCACTGTTGCAACATTATTATTGCATTGTTATTATAATTGTTGTTGTTATTATTAATATCAAATCAATATCAAATATTTAAGTGAGCAACATTTTGATTTGTGTATTAGTGTTATTGTCAAAATTATATTGTTGAAATGTAAATAATGCAATTCATATTATTTAATTTAAGGAAGATTTAGTGTTGCATTATGAAGTTATAACATGCAAAAGTCCATTATTTTTACGATCTTTAATTTTGATAATAATGTAACTGTGTTGAACTTGAAATACTTAATATCGTTATAACAATTACATGTTGTAATATTATTCATC
>OMKY01052262.1:3681-17840 GCA_900302395.1 Bregmaceros cantori | reverse complement strand
AGGGGGGGGGGTATTGGTCTAATGAGTGGGTTGTCAGGATGCAGACTGCCTCTTCCTCCTCATGTGGGGGAATCAACTTCCTGTGCTCTCCCTCCCACCTGCGCACAGCTGGCATTCAGCTCGTTGCACACAGAACAAGGTTGAGGTCGTCGGGATGCACTGCTTTGCAGCTCAAACTTGCCAAAGGTGTGCTGGCTCTGTGGCGCAGTCAGGAAGACACCCGCACCTGTATGGTGGCTGTGACTTGGTTAACAAGCGCGTTCGCAGTGTCGTGAGTTCTCCTCGCTTTGCCGACCTGCCTTCCCCTCGATCTTTCTCTTCCCACTTTCAAACGAACCCTCTCAATAAAAATGGCACTTATGCCGAAAAAAAATTGGCAAAGGCGGTATGTGGACTGATTTTGCACACGTGGTGCCATGAAGTCACTGCTCTTTAAAGCACAGCATTGCCACATGTGCCCTTTTAAAGCGGCACTTGGCATTAGGTTTGGGCCTTATGACTGTATTATACTAACTAGGGTATAATGCCAGAGTATTCGGTAGATTTCCACTATTAATTAGCATGGGGAAAGGTTTAATAACCCACTTTTTGGGTACATATTCTAATTAACATGCCATTTTTATTTTTTGCAATGCCGCCATAGAATGCTCTCACCAGAAACGTACACAAGAACATTTCGTACATTATTTTTTTGCTGACGTGTTGATTTGCATGCCTTTTTGAGCAGAACCATATACATATTCATTTTTTTAAGTTATTTTTTGGGCGCAAGCACCGAGAGAGAATAAATCGGGAACTGGGATGACGAGTCGGGGGGAGACATTGCAGAAAAGCCGGACAGGGGATTTGAACCTGCGGCACTGCTTGACCTATGGTCTGGGGGTCGCACTTTCTAACCGCTCTGTCACCGTGCACTCCCCTGTATTCATCATTTTTAAATTTTTTTTTTTCTCCACTACATGTTCATGCTGTAATTTATGGATAGTTATGAACAACTAATAAACAGTTAACTGACTATCACATTTGATGTTGTTTATAATTTTAAATTAGTAGTTTATGAATTAGTAGTTTATGAATTCAATTTACGTCTGTAAAATTGGGGGTTGACACACAAATGCTTTTTCGTGTCCATGGCACTGGATGAGTTAGAAAGTAGGGGTGTACCGATCACATGTTTTTTTTCTCCCGATCCTTTAATTTTAAGGATCGGCCGATCCCGATACAGAGTCCTGATCCTGCAAAAATTGATAGCACCCAACCTATTTGGCACAATTGTGAATTTCAATAATAGTCAAAGTAATGAAAATCATTTGGCAAGCTCTCCGACTTGTATACCGATCCTGATCGGGACAAAATCACGAGTCCCGATCCTTGTAAAAAAGTCTGACCGACCACCGATCGGATCGGTGCACCTCTATTAAATAGCATTGAGGAAAATGTTCTGTGGGCTCCTTCCCATGGCCCAAAAAAGAATTAAAGAAATGCAGAATTAGAGGTGTGCAATACTACGATATGTCTCGACGAGAAAATGGTGTGCCGATATGTCTCTCGGCCAAAAATAGTGCATCGCGATACAGCAGGCAGCCAGGCACACACGCACACAGTGCAGGTCGGCGTGACATTCACACCCACACAGCATCCCTACCAAATACATTCCTTCGCCCACACTCACACAAATGATCTGATTTAATCGCCAGGAAAATTGGCCGATTAATCGATTATGAAAGTAATCGTTAGTACTACTGATATAAAATGTTCACTTCATGAAAGGGATTTTTTTTAGCCCTAATTAATATCCATCTTATGGATTCTTATCAATTTCCTGACTGAAATCTTTTGACACAAATTTGATGCATAGTAAGAACGAGACCAAAAAAAAATCAGGCCGTTTTATTCAGTAGTTTCATTTTGTAGACTGGTTTCGATCATATAATCGAGGCCAGTCATTTTCTTTATCTTTAGCTACGTTTGATATAGTAGTTGTGATAATTATTTCAACATTTATGGCTTAATAAGTCACAGCTGTAGTTGGTAATGTTTTTTGCAGTATGGAAGTTTAAGCCTTGTCCATGCTTTATTGCGAGTGGAGGCGCGTGCCTTTTTGGCAGCCTGCTGCTATGCTGCCATCTGACCCAGTCGCTGCTGCTAGGCAGTGTGCATGTTGAACATTAGAGAATGCTGATGAAATCGCTGTCCCCACTACTACGAGCTCCACACGTTCCTGTGGCTCACACAGCCTGGCCCAGTCTTGTGGAAAGGGGGTGAAAGTGCAAAGCGGGTTGTGAGATTGTGCGGTTCTCGGAGAGGTCTCCTTTTAACTCTTGCAGTGCTGCAAACTTTCAGAGACGTCCTGCAGAACACATGGCTACTGCCAAAGACAAACTTTTTAGAATGTTGTAAATCCTCCCCTCACTGCATTTATTTATTGTCCGAATGGTTGGTGCTGAAAGAGTTGATGTAAGCTAAAGACAGTAAAAGGAGTGCTTGGGCAATATGAAGCGACATGGAATGATAACTTTTTTTTTTTTCCTACAAACAATTAGGCTGTTGCACTAGCGACGTCACGGGTGGGAGGGCATCCGCTTTAGAGTGTACCGATGGCATGCCGAGAACATAGTTTGGAGAGAAGCTTTAACAGACGTGTTTTAATGATTCAAATAGTAATCATGATAATATGCTTAACTTCCCGTGGGTGTCATTCGTGTGTTGCAGTAAGGTAGAAACGGAGACGTTGTTATGAGTGTTGAGTGAGGGTGGGGTGGACGGGCCAAACAAACGCTGTCCTCGCCTCCACCAACTTGTCCCGGCAAAGATCATCAAAAAAAAGGCGATTACTCAAGGCACAAAAAATATTCAGGGATTCGATTCAAGTACTCGAATACTTCGGATAATGTAGTTGGCATGTTCGCCGGTGGTGTCAATAGCAATCGCGCTACTCTACAAACACATGAATTAATAATGGGTTGCCGCACATAGTGCTAGCACTAACAATACTGTTTTTGTACCACTATGCCGCAGGTTTGCCACCTCTGCGTGCTTCTAATTTTATATAACGTGACAATTTTGTGAACTGTCAAGTAGGGGTGCAATGGTTAGTCGAATAATTGTTGACTAATCGATTTATAAAGTTAATCGACAGCGAATGTAATAATCGATAATCGGCAAAGAGTTGGATTATTGTTATTGTCGGCAGTATTGATATAATTTCCGAAAATATGAAACATTAAACGGACATAATTGATTAAAAAAACACATGAATATGAAGAAAACTATAAAAATAGTATGTATAAATTACATGAGTTTGTGTCGGAAGAAGTAACTCAATCGTTTTGATCAAATTTCTTTCATTAAGGAAATAACTTAAAAAGAGCCAAATTTGACTTGATTTCAAGTGGACAAGATTCATTTCCCGTAATTGTAGCTCTCTGTGAGAGTTTGGAATATTTTTGAAAGATAAAATTATTCAACCGATTTAGTCGACTAATCGGTTCAATAATCGGCAACAAATCCAATATTAAAATAATTGTTAGTTGCAGCCCTGCTGTAAAGATCACTGATAATTTCCTTGAGTAAAAATGGTTGCCACTGAAAGTGTTTTGCGCCTTTTGTAGGTAGCGGCTCTGCCAGTATTCGACTTGAGCACCACGGCTTCTCATGAAGCGACACCAGCGAAGGCTCGTGCTCTCAAACAGCCGAGCCAGCGGTAAAGTGATCTGTCAAGAGTGTATCGCGTGGCTCGTGCCTACTTGTTGAGATGAAGGAATGAGTGTAATATACGTGGGTCACATTGTTGCCATAGCGGCCACGAACATGCAAAGTCAACGTGGATTGAGACAAGTAATTACTGTGTGTAGGGGGTTGCAGCATAGGCTTTTTTTTACCTTCATCAAGAGTCACAGGGTTATGCAAGTGGTCCTGTCCACATGCCTTAGAAAATGAATTGCCAAATATTAAAATGACAAGTGAATAGACAAGTTTTCCTGCGAAACACAGGTGGCTGACATTTGTCCCGCCGGTTGTAACGCACTTCCTATATATTTCACTGAATAATGAATGACCAAGTAATTTTACTTTTTTTAATTTAAGTAATTTACAGTATTTTTATTCCACCTCAAGGAAACTGGTATAACAGTTGTGTCGTATCGAATTGTGGTGAATTCTTGAGTATCAAAAAAAAAATCAAATCGTTGGGTTCCTGTGTCTGTACATTTCCCTATGTAAAGTGATTACAGTGGATGAATTTGTCACACAAAACACACGTTTAAAAATTTGCTTACTACAGCTTGCTCTGAAGTATTGATGAAATAGTCAAAATCTGAGTTGAAGTTACTCACCGATGTGGTCACATGTTCTTCTCGACCAATGGGTTGGCCTGCATGGTCATTAATCGATTACTGCCTTAGTTGTCGATTACTTACGGCAGGTCTGGGGAAGGCGGAGCCTCGCACAAGGATCACTGCCCATGCCTGTGAACTAAGTCGCAGGCACCATACATGTGCTGGGTGTGGGTGTTTCACCGACTGCACCACAGAGCTAGCACCAATTTGGATTTTGATGTATGTTGTATCATGAACGTGTTGGTTGGTTGTAGTGTTGCACCGATATCATTTTTTTGGTACTGATACCTGGCTGTGCAGTATCGGCCGATGCCAACTGATACTGTTTGAAAAAAAAAAGTGCTGTTGGTCAATTGTCAACTAGTTTGTAAAAAGGGTTGGAAAGAGGTTACTAGTGTTATTGCGGTCTATGATAAATAGTAGTGGAGGAAAATTTGCTGACTGCAGTGGGCAGGCTCCGTGGGCAGTTTCCGCCACATGGCGTCGGAAAAATAGTAGCGGTTCGATACTGGGAGTTGGTACTCGCCGATACGGCCGGTATCAGTGCAACACTAGTTGGTTGTAACTGAGGATTGTGTTGGGGCACTGCACAGCTAAACTCCACTAAGAACATTTCATCCAATTAGTCTCCATCTGATGGCTCTCAGGATGTCTTTATCTGATGTCTGCTCTTTCACCTTTGCTGTCCCGAGGCTCGTGCTCGGCATCTTTCTTTTTGTACCAGTTCCGACAGCAGACTGAAGAACGGTTTGTGTAATATATTTTAGAATTTAAAAAAATACATTTATAATGTTTGTTTTTAGTATTTATTTATATTAGGGCTGCAACTGTTGAATATTTTAGTAATTGATTCATTTAACAAAATGTTTAGGAATTACTACTCATTCTACTAAATAAAATACTTCACTGAATAATGAATGACCTAGTAATTTACTTTTTTAAATTCAAGTAATTTACAGTATTTTTATTCAAGGAAACTGGTATAATAAAATAGCAAAATAATAAGGTAGAGATTAAAAAAAAATCATAAAAACGATACATCACTATGCAGGGACGCACCATGCTGAATAGTTTTCATCGGCTCCACTCCATGAATCGATTTGGAAATCCCTGCACACATAAAAAAAGGGAAAAAGGAAAAAAAGCAGCTCTGACCAGCACCCACCACACATACTACATTCACACCCTTGTCTGCACACTTTGAATGGAATAATGAAGTTAGCTCTATTGTTACCCAATATGATGTTATCTAATATAGTTTCAGGATATGGCAAATACAGTACTTCAGTTAGCTTTCACCAACTTCCTCGTGCAGAAATGATTGTGATAAAATATTCTTTTTATTGAATGTCTCTTGGCTGGACACTTGTTGAAACATAACAATCACTGACATTTTAAAGCGTCTGTATTCCCTAAGAGACGGATGGCGGACAAGACACGGATGTTGTGGTTCTGCTGTTAAAGTTGTGCGGGCCGAAACTAGTGAAACTTTCGTGTTTCCGCAATGCCACAGAAAATGTGTTTTCTGCGGCACAAATATTACGCAAATATTTCCACTGGGCGGTGTGCGAAAATACGAGGCTTAAAAGAAAACGAAAGCGGACATACGTGAAGCTGGAGCAAGTTTTAGGGCTTGAGTAAGTATAGTATATTGCAACAGATGAATCGATTATTTCAATAATCGACAACTAATTTGATAATCGATTAATCGTCAATGATTAATCGTTTCCTTGTTTGGCCCATCCTCCGCTCAAACATTCAAACATTTTTAATATGTGTTTTTTTTCCAATACCAGTCTCCATGCCCAGTGCTCTAATACCAAGAGGACAACACGTAAGCTTGGGTGAAAACCCAATATGTTAGAATTTAGCACGGAAGACTAGGCTCTTCCATGCCAATACTAAAAAATTGGAATGTAAGCAACAATATTAATATTGCTAACAAAAAGTTAGCTATATTATTGCAAACTTTTAATAATAATTCACTCTAATAATCAATCTCGGGTAGATAAAACAATGAACCGATTTAATTGATTTAAACATCAGTAAAAATGAGTGATTACATTTTAAAAAAAAATAATTATAATAATAATAAGCCTATGTATATTTGATATCTTATTTTGACCTGAATGTAGGTCAGAGTAGAATAGGCAGCACCGCCTCATTTCACAGTAGCGTTATCGGTTCATGGTATCGGCAACTGTTTGACAAGTGCGAGTACATAAGTGAGTATCGGGGCCGATACCAGTATCGTTTCTCACTACTTGGGTTTGTCTCTCTCGGCCACCTCTCCCAACCCTCCTCTACTTTGTGTACCTGCCACACTGAGTGTGTGTGTTTACTCTTGTCACACGCCGTGACGGCTCTGACACGCATCTGATGTTTTTCCCACCAGCCACTCAGACACTGTGGGTTTTGTCTGGACGCCAAGTGGCCTCCGCCGCGCACGCCGACATTCCAAGCGCCGCCACTAGCACCACTTTATCTGAGCCTGACTGCTTTTATCAAAGCCAGGGGAGACCTAGCATTGCTGCCTGAAATCGCAGAGAAAGGCATCTGAATTATTTATTTTTTTCTTATTTCTATCAGCTTTCTGCTCGCACCCCTTTTCTATGGTTATTACTTTCCTATTGCATATGTTTTTGTGTCTGGTATAATGTGTATATATATATATGAAATTATGTGACTAGGGTGGGTATGACTTAAAATGGTTGTTAGAGTAGAGGTTGAAGATAGTAGTTACTAGTGGTTCGGCGATCGGGGGCCGATCAGACTTTTTCCCAAGGATCGGAACTCGTGATTTTGTCCCGATCAGAATTGGTAAATAAGTCAGGGAGCATGCCAAATGATTGCTCATTACTTTGACTATTGAATTGTGCCAAATAGTTTGGGTACTACCAATTTTTGAAGGATCAGGACTCTGTATCGGATCGGTACCGGAGATTGGGATCGGTCGATCCTTAAAATTTAAAGGATCGGGAGCAAAAAAACGTGATCGGTGCACCCCTAGCAGTTACTGATGTATATGGCACATGTTGAAAATTAGTCAACATTTTATGTTGGTATGCTTTGAAAAAAATAAATAAAATTAAGCTCTTTACAGCCTTTCAGTCTTTCACTCACTTTCAGTGAGTGAAAGCTCACTGTAAAGGGATGCCATTTCATTTTTTTTTTTTTTAAACGAGTGGGCACTGGCCAGTAGTGATGGATACCTATTCGCTCAATGTTGACCTCTACTGGTGGTTACTAGTACATAACCAAGATGAGCTGCACAGTAATCTGTGCAGGCCATCAGGGTGACATTATGTAGTAATATTTTCTATTAGTACTATTATTAATTAATAATAACCCCACCTCCATTAGATGGCTGTATAGAAAGGTTTAGGCTTTGTAAATTACTAGAGCTGCAACCAAATCGATTATTGAAATAATCGCCAACTAATTTGATCGGCAGCAATTGAATGTGTGCAATCGACGTGAATATGTTGTTCCCAATGCAATTTTTCCAGTGTCAAGACCCTAATAAGGCCCTAATACAATAAAGACAAGACAACATGTAAGTTTGTGTGAAAGCCCAATATGTTATATTTAACATTGAACAGTAGGCTCTGTCATGCTGTTACTATAAAATGGAGATGGCGAAACTGCAAAACGTTTTTAATGTATATAAATTGATAATTGTATTAATCCTAAGACAAAGGGTGAGGTGTCTCTACTTAATTCCAAAAATTGACACGATTTGCAAATTTTGAAATATGGAACTTTTGATTTGATAATTTTTTTATCCATTTTTTTCACGAAATCGGAAACAAATCGAAAATAGAGATTTCAAAGAGACAAATCGGGATTTTATTTTTGGGCAAAATCGTGCAGCCCTACATGGGCGGCAAAAAAGACATTTGTTCCGAAAATACAAACGTTCCGATTCCAAAGAAAAAATGAACAGATTCATCAATGAATCGTCAGAAAAGATGGCAGATTAATCGATTATCAAAATAATCGTTAGTTGCAGCTCTACTTCATAATTATAATTCTAATAATTGTTCCGATTTCAAAGGAAAAATGAAATGTTTAATCGATTATTCGCCAGTAAAAATGATCAAAATAATCGTTGCAGCCTATAAATTATGCTCCATCTCTGTGGAAATTGCGGCTCCTCATCGGCTTTCATGGGAAGGGTGGCGGGAGCTACTTATCCTTTGTGTGTTATGTACAGAACAAGGCATAGCACCGAAGTCCTTACAAGACGAGTTGTAAATCTGCGAGCAGGTTGCTGTGTTTCCTCGTTCTTTGTCTCCTTCAGCTCAACCACAATTACTGGGGAAGCGGGCAGGGGAGCTGGTGGGGAATAACAATGCAAACGTACTGGACATTTGAATTGGATTACTGACTGTATGCTTAAATGAATTCTACACAGAATTCCAAATGGCAGATGGCTGAACTCAAATACCGACTTGGTTGGGCCAATGTAATAATATTGGTGGAATATGGTATGGTAATGGTTTATTTCATGCATCCCCGAGGGCAAACACATTTCGTCATTGCGCGCGCAACAGACAAAATTGACAACAGAAAAAAAAACATCAGCACACAACAGCATAGTACAAGGTAATGCACAGACCCACGGACGCATATAGCACATGCAGATTAAGAATACAGAAATATCAATAAAAATCAGGGGCTTCACAATCTCTCTTGCGCCCAGAAAATAACATTAGAAAATGAAATAAATTAATAATAATACTCCACCTTACATATTGACTGTAATAGTAAACACAAGTTTAATGCGATAGAAACGAGAAGGTCACAATAGATGCCCTACATAGAGGTGCTTGTGTAGAGAACTATGCCTAATGATGTCAACTATTGACTGCGTTATGCTGCTAGCCGCTGTCTAGCATTAGCAGCCGCTGCCTAGCATTACTAGTTAGCCACCGTGCCTATGCCTAGCCGTTGGCTCGGGACTGCAAGGCCTGGAATAGCCGCGGGTCTCGCGTAGCCAGTTAGCAGGCTAACTGGCTGTTGGTATGGCCTAGGGTGGATGTGTTAGCCGTCCCTCCGGCCCGGTGTTATACTGGCTGCTGGCGGCTTGCAGCCAGCCGGGCCAGGGGAATAGTCGCGGGTCTTGAGTAGCTGTTGGTATGGCTGTTGGTATGGTGTTATGCTGGCTGTTAGCCACTAGCTGCTAGCCTCATCGTATGGGTGTTATTTGGGGAGATACGTGACATCATTAGGCATAATTCTCTACACATGCACTTATATATATATATATTATATAGGGTAAAAATATGGACTTTTAAAATATGTACACATATACCCAAATTGCAGTACCTGTATTATTTTTAATGAATGGCTTCAAAAGTCCTGCTGTTCACGGCAATGAGACGACGTCACACACACTGTGTCTACTTCATATAGAGTAGGGCTGCAACTAACAATTATTTTATAAACTTGATTCTTAACCAACAAATGAACAACAATGAAGTTACATACTCTGACACAAATCTATTAAAATTAGGTTGTGCAGAAGTATTTTGATGTTATCCTTCATATTTGAGTTTTTTTAAAGCAATAACATCCATTTAATATTTTGTAATAAAAAATATTTATCAAATTTCAGTGGACCAATGGGGGGTAGTAACGGCACAAAAACTTCCAACAATAACCATGATTCAATTCCTTGGTGATTATCGATTATTACATGCGTTGCCGATTAATCAACTAATCGTTGCAGCCCTAATATACAGTCTATGATTATAGTCACATCTACCATATTCAGAGGAGGGAGAGATTGACTTGGAAGTGACAGGAGACCCGCAGCGCCTTGCTCGGAGTATGTTTGGGACAGAGGGGGAGAGAGAGAGAGCTGGGTTGGGCTGAAAAGTCTGTGTGCGACCTGCCAGCTTCGCTGCGAGACTTGCAGACTCACTCTCCCACCAGCAAGCTCATTAATTTTATTTCCAAGATGGCCGCCCCAGCTAATGGAGAAATTGCAAGCACGTGGAGAAACTTCCATTACGCCATGCTCCGTCCTCTTTAAGTCTCCAGGGCTTTTTGTTGCCCACTACCAGGATTTGTTTGGCGACTATGCGGCAGCCATTATTGCTGCCCCCCCCCACCCCCCTCCTCTTCCTTTCCACCTCAGGCTTTTAATTTAAACCACCCTCCTCTGATTTCAGTCAAATTAGAAGGCGTCCTCGCACTGAGGTACTCTAGCCGGGCTTAATTAAGTAGGCTAATTGCTATTCCATGCAGCCGTAGCGCTGGGACGCGAGACACGCTTCCCCGCGGGGGCCATCCTGAATATTAACGCCTCAAGCTCCTCGGGGACATGTCTGGTAAAATCAGTGGTTTTCAACTGGTGGGTTGGGGGCCAAAAAGCGGCCCACCTTTGTTTGCGGGGTTTTTCTTTACTTGCCAGCGTTAGACGTTTCACCCTTTTTGAGTGCCAAATGATTTTATGCCCTGAAAATGTCAATAATATTTCCTGTGCACATTTATATATCTAAACTGCTGATGAATATATGTTTAAAGAAAACTGTATTTGGTTATTTTGGAAATTGGCAGGATTATTGATTATTTCTGTAGACAAGACTGTTGTTTTGGAGGCAAAAAATGTCTACTATAATCTATACATTTCATAGATTTTTACCTGCACCGCGGAAGCAGGTTATGTTTTTGGGCGTCTTGGTTTGTCGCCAGATTAACTGAAAAAGTTGTGCACAGACCCGGATGGTATTTTGTAGAGTTGTTGAAAATGACCAACGGAAGAAGGGATAACATTTTGGTCCATTTCTCTAGTCTGTAAGTAACATAATCATACTTAATCACCAACTTACCGATAGATTGCTGGGTGCTTACCTCGGTCACGTGACTAGACTTGCGTGTAAAAACATACCAGTTATGCGAGTTCAATGTTTCTCTCTGTTGTGTCCCTCTGCGTGCTAATGTTCACCCCGGCTCTCTGTTGTGCTAATGTTCACTTCTGGTGACGTCTATAATGCTACAGGCCTTCAACTTTAATTGCGGCATCATATGAAATCTGTGTTTGTTTTCCATGATGGTCCATAAGGGTTTTGTAAAAAAATGTATCATAAAAATCTCTCTGCTATACTGTCCATGCTCCATGCTGTCCAGCTTCTGCTTCCGTTGCAAAGTTTCCTAGGACACACCTACCACATAGCTCTGACCTGAAGGCGGGTGTGTGTCCCGCACGCCATCTTGGATACTTTATAATGTGACTTCCAGAACAGAATAGCCACACTGCCTCATAAGCCACATAGTTCAAATTGAGGGGAAAAAAGTTGCGGTATGTTGAACTAATGGTGATACGAAAATGTAGCTATGGCCCAAGTTTAGGATGTAGTTGAGATTAAATTAGGGTCATACGGCTGTGGAGGATGCTGTGGTGTAGTGGCTGCTGTTTGCAATGGCATGCACTTTAACCTGATTTAGGTCGCTCAATGGGCCACAATCGGATCATTCTCCCAGCCCTCGCTCTCACATATATGGTGGTGGACTGCTTGTGCATTCACAAGCTTAACTTGTTGGTGCTCACGTTATTGTTTCAAAACATTGTGTGGTTATTACAAAAATTAATTAACACTTCAAACTAGGGGTGTAAATCATACCTAGCATGGCGATACAATTCAGTATCGATTTCCTGACCCAACGATTCAATTTTTTTTGATACTCAAGAATTTACCACGATACAACTCGATACGAGTTGTATCGTTATTTTAACCTGACAGGGGAGTGGAATTACGTCCAGGAGCAAATGGATAAAAACATAAGACAAGACCAGAAAAAAGATTGACACATCGCGGAAGTATCAATACATTGTATCGCCGGCTGTATCGCCAGATGTTGTATCGATATATCGATACAAAATCGATATTTACACCCCTACTTCAAACGTCAACAACATGATTGTTGATTTACATAGAGCATTACAATTTACAATGGTGCCACTCACTGGATAGTTAAGGTACAACCAAGTTTTGCAGTACTGGGAGTCGGGACTATGTATTGGCTGTAGGCCTGATCAACCAAAAATCCCGATATTTAATATGTCTTGATATATCCAACCAATTAGTCGACTAGTTGCAGATTATTGAAACGATTAATCGACTATTAAAATAATCGTGAGTTGCAGCCGTACTTGCGGTGGGAAATGTATAACTAAAAAAACAAAAAAAAACAATGGAAGCCCAGGGTGTATATCGCTGGCCCCTAATATGTAGCGTGTTTCTCCCTCCTCGCTGGTTTGTAACAAAGGTACACGACTTTCATTAAAGAAAATTCATTAAGAATTAATGGTCCGTTGTAAACCACAGCCCTTGAGTCAAAGATCGTATTAAAATGTAAAATACAATCAGTCTTTTTAATGCAACCGCTTTCATTGCACTTCTTAACCTTTGCATGTGTCGCCAAATCAAATTATATGGGAAACACGCATTAGTCAACAGTTCGTTTTATGATGCGTTCCTTTTATTTGTTGTCAAGGTGCCCACCTCGCTCCCTCCCTCTGGCAAAGTGCCCACGGCTGCTTTGCCTACGGGGCGATCCCATTTGTTGAATGCATTTCACTGCAGGGTTGATTATCACTTACTCGAAGAACAGCTCGGCTGCCAAAGCAGCTACTAATGGATTGCAAGTAGCGTTAAAACGCCAAACCGCTGCGGTCCCTATGTGGAGAATGTTTAATCAATATTTAAATGGTATCATCGCAATTCATATGGCAATTTTCTCATTGGGGCCCCTTTTTAACAAAGTCGAGGCCGTCAAAGTGGCTTTCGTAATGTCATTTTATCCAGTGCTCATTAGATGTGAAGTGGATTTTATTTTTTTTTTTAGGGATATGAAAATAGTAGATTAGACTTATGGTGTGTTTCGTGGCCGCTTCGTTGGCGGCGCGAATACTCGAAATCACCGCTCGTGCCAGCGGTGTTCAAGTTGTCACTCGCCGCACTGCCGAGCGGTGCGACCAGGAATGGTTGCCGTTGGATTGGATACATCCTTTAAACGCTACAAGTATCCGATCCAAATCGGTGGAAGGGAAGGCGCATGCCGGCAGAGACTCGCGGAGCTAAAATAATTATATCATATATTAATAATAATACCGACCACAGCGTTATTACTTCTTCACAAATGGAGAGGGGGAGATAGGGTGCCGTGCATAGCGCGTGGCCGTGTGTTGCTCTCCCGCCGGGAACGGACTCGGGAAGCTGCGCTGCTCTCGCCCCGGGGCTATGAGCTCCGGGCGTGCGAGCACCACACCCCCCTGCCCTCACCCAAGGGCTCTCGGGGGCAGCCCGCTTGGCACAGCGATAGAAAATAGCTGGTGACATACTCGCTTTTATTATTTCATTGATTTCACAGGGCAGCACAGTGGTGCAGTGGTTAGTAGGGGTGTCCCGATTAATCAAGATAAGTGTTTTCTATATCGCCCAGTCTGAGCTTACTCTTAACGTTTTGCAAAATGCTGCCCCTGCAGGCTCGGGGACCAGTTTTACAAGGACGCCATAGAGCAGTGCCGCAGCTACAATGCCCGCCTGTGTGCCGAGCGCAGCGTGCGCCTACCCTTCCTCGACTCCCAGACTGGAGTGGCACAGAACAACTGCTACATCTGGATGGAGCGACACCAGCGCAGCCCTGGTCAGGTTTGACACACGCAATGACATACTCTAGGATGGGCGTTATTTAGAGCTGCAACTAACGATTATTTTATTAGTCGATTAGTTGCCGATTAGTCGATTAATCGGTAACTAATCGACTAATAAAATAATCGTTAGTTGCAGCTCTAAATAACGCCCATCCTAG
>OMKY01052257.1:0-12347 GCA_900302395.1 Bregmaceros cantori | reverse complement strand
CCCCGCCCTTTCACACTAGCGCTGTCACTAGAAAAATAAGTTATATGAAGATGTTGTAGAGGTTATAAAATATTGTTGTGGGAGAGATTTTGTAGTTAATTCCACTATCAGTTAAGTCTCGTAAGAGTTCCGGCGGTATTGATTTATTCCGTGCCTCTAAACCAACCCGTGGACCTTGACGAAGGTGACGACAGATCTTCATTGACAGCAAGTATTTCTAGTTTAGCGATAGTTTAGTTAGCGTAGCGTAGCATAGGGACTTAGTTAGTTTAGCGATTAGCGTGGGTGGGATTTAGTGTTCACTTTTCATTATCCATCATCGGTGGGATCTTCACGCGATCTCCACCGATATCTCCGGATTACCGGGGAAGAACTCGGGTGCCCGGACACGGCGCATCCATCGGCGCAGTGTTCCCGCCATCACCCCTCCATCACCCTCCCAATCAACGGCTTGTGAGGTGAGCGCACACACGCGTATAATCTGCCGAACACATCGCGTGTTTAATCGCCTCCCGCGCCATCCTGAGAGGTTATTATCCGCTCCTCACAACAATATATATATATATATATATTATATACTAGATGAAAATAAATGGGGGAATGAAGTGAAAGAAATCGGGACGTGTAAATAAAATGAATTGGGAGGGGAACGAGTGGCTCGTAGGGGCGAGGAAAGGTAAGGGGGCGAATAGTTAGGTAGGGAATTAAATTAAGGTTGGATAGGTTGCGATCGCAAGTTTGGTTTGTCGTTTGACGAGTTGTCGAAGACGGTTTCCGAACGTTTGGAACGAAGGAGACCCGATTGAGCGGGTTGGCACTCTTATGCACTACGAATAGGGTGTGGAAACTAGTGTGGGAGTGCCTAGGAGATTAGCCGAATCGGAACCGGTGCGTGACGAGGGCCTGATTGGAGTAGAATGAGTGGGGTGTGCTCGCGTGATCAAGTCCCCGAACTTATGTATGAATACTTCATTTATATATGATTTAGAATGTTACAGGCAGCAGTGTAGTGGACGTACGCAATTTGTGACATCATCATTTTTTTTCTCATCATTTTGTTCTCTTTTAATTGTTTTTGTTCTGTCATCTCTGTCAATTTACCAGTCATTCTGTTTGTCATTTAAATATGACGGAGTCAAGTAATTGTTTACATTTTTTAATGTAACGTTTGATTGGCGGGGTGGTGGTGTTAGGAGGCCGAGGCTTTTACTGGGATGTCTGTGCCATGTTCACCATTGACCTGATGGGGCGGCTGTTGCGCCATGCCCCATGTACAACGTACTCTAAAGCGTTACCCTGTAGCAGTTCGCAATTCTTGGGGAAATTTCATAAACACGTAAACAGTGTTACAGCCTATGACCACCACATGCATGCCCATATTTGGCAATTGTAACTGCTGTGTCTGTGATTGTAAGGGCATTGTGATGTCATCTGCACACACCCCTGGGCTGTCGGCTCAAGACACCAGGGAGTTCAGTGTTCTCTCTCTTTCCTGCCTTGTCCATTGACGAATAAAGAGCATTATGTTAGGGGCTGTGTTCCTCGTTACACACATACCTCTACAACCCACAGTATATAAGTAGGTGTTTTAATGTGAATTCCCTCTACTGGGGATTCTGTTAACATACACCACTGATTGGCAGGATTTTTTTTTTCATCTCGGCAGAAGTGACTGGGCGGTGTACTCCCGCGTACCACGCCCACTGCACCACTGGTTACAGGTGCTAACCAGCAGCGTTGGCATGCGTCTCCGTTGGGCAGTATCGCCCCCTACTGGAAACGCAGCGCAAAGTGCCGCTTGCACCACTATACTATATATATATATATATTTTTTTTTTTTTCTCCAGTTAATTATTCACAGCACACGCAAACACCATACCATGATAATATTGTATAAAAATCTTTATTTTCAAATATTGTTTTTCAAAATAGCTGATAGATAAAGTGTGACAGAGTCTCTTCAACAGCAAATTTTAAAGGCTGCATTCATATACAATGTGTAGGCCCTTCACATGTAGGGGGTCCGATGTATGCCCGGGTCCGGCAACGATGTACGGGCTGCGGCCAAACACCAAGAACAAGACACATCTCGTTCCAGTTTTTGATCTGTGTGGTCATACAGTATATATAAAAAACAAACAACAAAAACAACAAGGAAAACAATTTTAGTGGATAATTGCATCAACCAGTTGTCACAGAAGCCGTTGTATTATTGATTTGTGGAATTGCTAAGAAAAAAAAAATTTAATTTAAGAATAATACCATATGTTTGTGTTGGATCCCTTGTGCCATCGGATGTTAAAAGTATGGTGCCATGCACACAGAGGACAAGAAACAATATGGAACACAGTAAGATGCTCTTGAAAGAAAAATTCTATGGAAAATGTATTTGTTGTCCAAACATTTTCATCTGGTATTTCAAAAATAGGCTGGCAAGCCAGAACCAATTAATCGTTCACGCATCGCACACGTTGAGCTGCACATTCGAGGAATGCATGGACGATTTGTTCGATTTGGCTTGCCAGGCTAATTTCAATAACCATTGCAAATAAAAATAAGTTGAGCTTTAAATGTAAAAAGTATCAACCATTATTTCAAAACAAAACTGATTGATTTTGACCAGAGAAAAAAAAAAAAGCTAAAATTCAGTATTATTAATCTTGGCATTTCTGTCCACTGAGACACCATTTAAGTGCTGAACTTTACTGAAATTATTCTCGTAGCTTTGAGCCCATTGATTATAAACGTTACCCACAGGTGTCGAAGTAAGTCACATGATGAACAATTGACAATTTTGAATTGGGCAGCAGTACGGAAAAGGATTCGCATGGTTTGAGACCTCGAATATACAACAATGAATCAAAGATGCAGAGATGGAGTATTAAGATTGGAGTATCACTATAGAGGATCTAAATTATCCTGATTGGTAGTTAATACCTTCAGACTCACTTCAGAGACTCTGAATGAAAAAAAAAACAGTTAATTGACTATGGAACGATTTGACTATGGAACCGTTTTTCTCCCAGTGGATTGTGGTGCGACTGCAGGCTTTTGGAATCTCTGGTTAAGTATTTCGAATGTTACAGTTTTTTTCAGTTGCTAACAACTGTGCGCCCAGCTATTTGAGACATTTTCAAAGCTCTTCACACAATTAGCAGAGCATCAGACTTTTGTGGCCATACCATTCACATATTGATCACATTGACAGTCCACAATGCGTATATTTTCATAACAGACGTTGCTTATATATTCATAACAGATTTCATGTACCTTGTGAAGTGAATATAAGTGTATTTCATTCTGAGTCATATATCCAGTGTTTTGGTAACATTAGCATGTGCAGGGAAAGGTGTGTTCTATTTTGAAATGAATGTCCTCTAGGTGTCACTCTGTGTTAAGAGTTTAGAAAAAGTATCCAACGTATGGGTAAGTGCTTGTTAGCAATTAAAAAAAAAAAACTAACAACAGTGCTTGTTTGTGAACCACTGCATGGACCACGGCCACTAGAAAGTGGTAAGGTTGCTCACCATAGCAATGGTACCGGTATTTAAACACAATCTGTCAGTGTACAAGAATATTTTCGCAAATATTACAGAGCAAAGGAAAACAAAAACACCACATCAGTGACTCCAGCGTCATTATATGTCTGATAAAGGTTATTAGACATATAGGGAAGTAAGACCCTACACCCACACCTTACATTTATCCAGTCTGTTGACCTGCAAGTCAACACGTAAGAGTATGATTCGCTCAACCGCCACTGCGCTAGCCTGTCAAGCCAGACCAAACGAATCATCCACGCATCGCTGAAATGTGCGTCTGGGTCTGGGATCCATCGTATCGAAGAATCTGATCTTCGGCTCCGTTTCTGCCGACCAATTGAGGCGTGCCTTCTACGAGACGCTTCCTACTCCGTCACGTGTCACGCCTCAGGTGCTAAGGTGATTGGATAGCTTTGATTTTATTTATTTTTTTAATAATACCAACACACACGCCCCTCCCCTTGTCGATCCCTTCGACTCCAGACCCAAACGCATGTTCGAACAATGCGTGGACAATTCGTTTGACTAGCATTTATCTGGTCAGTTGATCTGCAAGTCAACGCGTAAGAGTAGGATTCGCTCAACCGCCACTGCGCCACATTGATCCATTTGAACCAACGTCCTCCGTGGCAGCTGGGCTGACTCATACATCTGGAAAAAAAAAAAACACCTGAAAAAAAGAATTGTCCCCGTTTGCGTTTGACAACAAAGTTTGCCTTTGCCCACATGGTTGGATTGTTTAAAAAGTACAGCATGTTTAGTACGTCATTACTGTTTTTGTCTTTTTTTTTTTTTCTCCTTTGTTTTTCTTACAAATCATCCCATAAAAAATAGATTTCTGTAGAAAAATGTGTTTATTCATTTGTTAACTACTTCATGTTCAGCAGCACACGATGAAAGGCGATACATGGCCATGGGGGATGAAAAATAAACAACGTACACGTTGGCATATCCTTTTTGAACACCCTGTCATGAAATACTGTATTCTATGATTTAACCACCAACTGCAAGCAGCCAGGGGATTTGCTAGCCTGGCCAGAACCAATGAACCGTCCACACATCGCTCGCGGTGCGTGGGGCGCCCAGCGGCCATGAAAGGATCATTCATACCTCACGTAAACTACGGGTACTGAGGGAGCGTTTCACACGTTCTCTCCGTCGATTGTGTACGTAAATTGACACAGATCTGGGGACCTTATGATTATGTGCGAACCGATGAAACGGAGCAATACTACCGGAGAAAGCGCTATTGAGTATAAATATCTGTTGTTGCACACTGTAATGTAAAAAACGCTCAGAGGTATGAAGGCGGCAACGCGTGGAATGTACGGACGGATTACACACGTAATTGGCCGCACGTGGGATATGAATCGGCCTTAAGGCGGGCCTTGTTCTGCTTACTGCAGTCCAAATGATCATTCCCGTTGCGTGCGATGCATGGATGATTAATTTGTTCTGGCGTGCCATGCTAGGGATTTTGCACTCTGGCATGTGTGTAGCTATTTCCAGGAATATGGTTGTTCGGAAGGACGACAGCAATGAATGTGTTATCTCAAATAAATTCTTTATCTACTCTTTAAAAATTAACAATAAAGTTGTTTGACTACGGGTGGTGCACATGTGCCCTTGCAGGTCAATTTCCAAGCGGCCTTTAACTTACAAAGGCGAATCAGAAATCAATTGAAGCGAAACATTGACAGCCAGCAACGATGGTCTCTAGGCTCGATTCATTCATTTTTTTAATGTGTGGAAAGGATCAGATCTGCTCCCTTTCAGACTCTGCTCATGTTTATTGTGAGCAGAATTCTATTACGTACCGGTAAAATTTGTCTAAATGAAGAAGTCCTAGACCCACCACCAACTTAGTTATTCCTGCTAGGAGCCGTGCTAACTGGGGCATCAGGCTATGTAAACGGCTGAAATTAATCTGTGGCATGGATTTTTACACCAGAAGTCGGACTGCATAATTTTCATATGAGACTGTTCAGTGCAGAGTAACATCAAATTGTCTGAAGGTCTCCACCTACTGAGCTGGCGTGGAGCCACATATACACTACTTTTCCAGGAACCAAGCCAGAACCAACGAATCGCCTACGCATTGAACGCGACTAGACGGTCCGGTGGGCTTGAACCAACCAGGCAGACAAATCAGATCTGTCTTATCAGTGCCCCATTCGAATCAAGCCCTGGGCCTCTATACCACTTGTCACACCTACTGCGTTGTGGTTTGATAACTTCATGATTGACACTTTTTAATGGCACGATTTTCGAGCCTGCTTACTCCAGACCAAATGATGCGTTGATTTGACATTTGACATGGCATAGTCCATTCCTAACAACATATTCATGATGATAATTTGATGATAAAAAGTGCCACCCCTTAAAGGTGCCCTATGATATACCAGATTGCCCCAAAATATTATGTTTTCAGCGTGAATCATTTTTACCTGTGTATTATTCCAGAAGTCCTAACTAAAAATATCCCACCGCTGTGTGCACAGATGATCAAATCAATTAAATGGAGTTGATAGCTTATGTAGAGTCTGGATTTTAACTTTTGAATGTTTTTTAATTATTCAAAACTGATTCATAATCCGACTCAATCTTCAGCATTTCATGCTACACACACCGATCCCTTTTTTTTTCTCTCAATATAATCTGCACCTGAAAACAACACATCGCCCCCGCAAAATAAGGTGTATAATAGATGTGTAATATTGTTTAAGCACCTATCTGTTGATCTCCTAACTAACATTGTGAGATCACCTTGGATACATGCCAATGCAATCTGAGACACCTAAACGTTGAAGATGTTGGAAATTAATGCATTTCACGGCCAAAACAACTACACAACATAACAGCAGTGCAATGTAATTTCATGTGTTGGATTTAACGTTAAATAGGGTCGCTGTCCATAACAATGCATTACAGGTATCGACGAGTTTGGCAGGTAGTTCCGGTTAATTTTCTAGCCTGAACTTAACTTCCGGTGCCATTTATTTTGTTGTGTCTTTGACTATTTTTCAAGATGTCTATTCAGTTGGAGCACACACTCACTGCGTTATTTTAAAAGAATGGTGGTAACTTGTGATGTGCTATTCCACACCCAAATGTTCTAGTGCGGATCTATGCCCCACAAACGCAAGATTCAATAATCTGTCCAACCTGTTCTCTTTACTCATTTTTGTGGGAGTGGCTAGTAGTCCAGAAGAACGTGTGACCACATCGGTGAGTAACTTCAGGCCAGATTTTGACTGTATTTCATTTATGTGATGCGGGGTGGATAATGTGCAATTGGTCACAGAGTGAGTTGTAGTGAGGGGATTTTGAACCTGTGTGTGTTTTGTGTGACAAATTCAGCCACTTCGGTCTACTACGATGACACAGGCAGCTACACAGACACTGGAAGTGCATTTCAGTGCATTTGCAGAACAAAATGTTTTGGGGTGCGTAAACTTGTCTATAGCATGGGACATAATGAAATCAGAGATAGATGAGAAACAGTCAAAAATGGATGGGAACCATAGATGCATGTCTGGATGGATACTCTGGGATTATCATGCTACATGCTCTTCCCAATTATTTTTCCAAAATGGGATCAACATTTTTTTGCACAATCCTGCAGATGAACCGGGCTGTTGCACGGTGACTGCACGGCTTGGCGGCGGCAGACATTATGATGGTATCATCACCGCCAGACGAACATGACTGCACGGCTTGGCGGCGGCAGACATTATGATGGTATCATCACCGCCAGACGAACAATCAATGCATAACATTGTCCGTTTAAAAGTCTTCTATTATTGATTTGTCCCTGGTAATATGCTATCAATCGCCAGTAGATAACAGGCTAACTATAGACTCGCCCTATATAATGGATGTGAATACCACCAAAATGTCTGCCGCCACCAAGCCGTGACCTCACGTGCAACAGCCCTATTGAGAAATGTGGCAACAAAGCAAGATATGAGTGATCCCTGGGGAGTGCTGAGGTAATGCATTTAGCTTTGCATGAATGTATTTTCACTCTCGTGTCAGAGAAAGTTGTCAGTGAAAGTTTAAATAGACTCCCCCCCCCCACACACACACACCCACCGCACAGGAGCTGCACAGTAAATAATGGGTGCCACGCGTCGTAAAATGGTCAAATTCAAAACGCATTTACCTCACTACCAAGTCTTGGCTTCGCTGACGCGTCAGCACCTCAATAAATCTTCTACTTTTTCACCTTTCATACTTCCCATCGGCAATGAAATTGTTTAGAGGTGGTCCCCATTCGACAGCTCCGGGACAATTATAGATATCGCTTGGGTAGTGAAGTTATATAATAATAATAATTACACTAGTAGAAGGTAACACAAAATGAGTAGCTATTGGGTTGCTGTGAAGCACTTTGAAATTGCTCTGCATGAAAAGTGCTATATAAATAAAGTTTGATTTGTGCAATAAACCCATTTAAGTGCCAAGTCATCTCATATAGAGAATCACTTCTCGTCTGTCGCAAATTACACCCCAAATGAAAATGACAGTATCTATTAAGAAAAGTGAGCTGTTTATAGGGTTTGGATGGGGTTGCCTTTGCATGACTCGTGTAACGGATGTGAAACGGTCACATTCTAATTTGCCGATACACAGCAGCTGTGTGCGAAATCGCTCCCTACCCCCATATAGTGCACTACATGGGGCACACGCCATTTTGTAGGGGTGTTCAAATTCTCCATGTACCCTATATAGTGCACTGAAAGTATCCCACAATGCACCGCAAAAAGTAGTGAGCATTGGATGTACTGTAGTCCTAAACTTTAAAGAAATCAGCATTGCGGGAGTAAATGGAGACCGACCACGGCAAATAGTTATAAATGTAAGTACTTCTGACTTTTTCTGATGATTGTTGAATTTTATAATTATATTTTAGAATAGTTTTGACGGTGCCAACTATAGTGTCCGAAATCTTGGCCGTTGCTGTTGAGTGCACTATAAGTTAGTGAACTATATGGGGGTAGGGAGTAGGGGATAGGGAGCGATTTCGGACATAGCCAGTGATTGAACCGACAGTAATAGGCTGCACAGGCAATTACCGTAGGCTGCTTAAAAAGTCTGCTTATAAAGTCGCCTCTTATGCAATGTCTGGGCAGTCATGGTGCTCTAACTCCAGTCCCAGCCCCTGTTGCTGCATCTCAGTCGCCTTCATTATAACTGCCTTGCAAGTCTTCACTAGGGTCCATTGTGAAGACTTACACTGCTCATATCGATGGACATGTCAAAGCTGGTGAACGTTTAATAATTCAATTGCTCCCGTTGCATTCTGGGAACTCTCACTTTTCCACATGATCTGATCTCAACCTATCATGCGTTGTGTGTGTGGCGTTCATCCCGTAGCACCCCCCTGGTGTCATTTTACACCTATTACATTTGCATCAAATAACCTCTAACAAATCTATAACCTGCAACCATTTAACTCATTAGATATGCTGACACCAGCCTGAATGTATTCAAACTGGAGCATATTAAGTTATTTGTTCAATTGTGTTACGTGAAATTGCGGCTCCTGGCAATCATTATTCATCCCAGAGCATGACCGAGGACCAGGGTTGGGAAGGTTACTTTTTAAATGTAATCCATTAGTTACAAGTTACTCATTGAAAATTGTAATCAGTAATCCCAGTAAGTAAGTAAAGCCAGTTTTAAAAGAAACAACAGATTACTTTTGAATTTCTTTCAAATAGATTCAATAAAATTAACTCAGATGTCAATTCAGACTCTTAAATACTGTGATACCAAAAAAAGGGAAATATGTATTTGTTTCTTGAAGGATTCAAGGAAAAGTTTCACTAGGTTACAAAAGTTTGTAGAACTAAAGTTATATCCACATTCATAAGCTACATATTCGGCAATCCCGTTTCATCGGCGGGGAGAGGGGGGTGGGGAGAGAAGAGAGCTCTGACTCCGAAATAGTGTACTCTTACTTACCATTTTATTTATTTATTTTAAAAAGCGCTTGTGGCGGTGTGCACACAGTAACTTTCTTTTAGTATTCTGATTAAGTAACAGCGATACATGTAATGTGTTACTTCCCAAAAATGGCGAGCGGTATGGACTTGCATTTCTTTCTTGCAAAGTTGTGAAAGGAATTTCATTCGAAGGTCGATATTTTCTTTATATCATGACCTGAATAGGATTTCAACTGAATACTTGTTGGAACTTTAAACATCAGTGCAAATCTAGTCAGAATTGTTGGCACTGACAGGGTTAAATGCTATAAGGGAGGAGTCGGCGCCGTCAAAATTATTATCACATGAAATTCAAAAGTCATCACAGAAAGTCAAAAGTACTTACATTTATAACTATTTGCCGTGGTTGGTCGCTTTCATGTTTGTAGTTTATGTAATTTTTAATGCGTCTCACAATGCATTAAGGGTTATATTGCTTGGTATAGGGTACATCGATGTCCACTACAACGCGGTGCACTGTGGGATACTTTGAGTGCACTATGTAGGGTACATGGAGTATTCAGACTCCTCTACAAAATGACGTGCACCCCATATAGTGCATTATATAGGGAATATGGAGATACAGCCTTGGTCTACAGCGGCACACTGAGAGAGAGTAAAGGCCCATTCATACCTCACGTAAACTACGGATACGGGTACGGATGGAGCGTTTCACACGTTCTCTCCGTCGATTACGTACGCAAATTGACACAAATCTGGGGACCTTATGATATAAGAGCGATACTGCCGGAACATGTGGGGGCCGCTGTTGCGTATAAACAGCTGTTGTTGCACACGGTAACGTAAAAGAAGCTCAGAGGTATGAAGGCGGCAACGCGTGGACCGCACGGACGGATTACATACGTAATTGCCCACGCATAGGGTATGAATCGGCCTTAAAGGATGTGGGGGGTGTCATGTTCATAAAGTGCATGATAGGTAGGGCAGTGATGAATAGGTGATCCTCAGCATATACTGAATTAACTTTCAATTCCCATTTGAATCTGAATAACTGTAATTGTAATAACTGACATCTGACAATACTTTGTTTTTAGTCCATGCCATATTCAATCAAGTGAAGTTATCAAATCACAGCGCAGTAGGCGTGACAAGTAGCATGGAGGCCCACGTCTGCATTAGAACAAGGCCCGCCTTAACGATTAACTGATTGGAACGCCCGAATTTGGGCGACAATTTGATTTGTCTGCCTTGCAAATCGGGCAGACAACTCTGTGTCCAACTGCCTGTTCCAACTGCATCCCAGTAGCCTTCATTACAACTGCTTCGCAAGTCTTCACTAGGGTTCATTGTGAAGACAAACACTGCCCATATCGATGGACATATCAAAGCTGGTGAACGTTTAATAATTCAATTTGACTAATCCACTGCACCATAGTGGATTAGTCAAATTGAATTATTAAACTGTGGATTTCATGGAGATATAATAACGGCTCTTGTCACAAAGAACGGTGAAACACTCTGAACCAGCCATGGGCAAACTGCATCACATTAGCTTGCCAAACATACTCATAATTTAACCCTTTCCTGCACTAGTCTACATGATTGGGACTTTTCCATTTGGCTTAACAGAGCGACGGCACACCGCCAACAAACTGGACAAACAATGGGTGTTTACAATAAACCGATCAAATCACAAAAATATTTTGTGTATTTCTGTTGTGTTTTCAATGTTGAAAGTGAGTTAATTGATCTTTTTCCAGGATTTTTTTTTCTTTTAAGTGTCACCTTCAATAGATGAGTTTGGCGGGTGGTTTCGGTAAGAATCCTAGGCTAAATATGACTTCCGGTGTTTACAACGCTGTTTTATAAATTTTAGTGTTTTTATATTCTACCAGATGTGGGGATTAGTTAGATCCTCTCTGGCAGTCATGGTCTGCAAGGCAGCAACACTGAGAGATCAGGCATGACGTGGACCACGGAGACTCAGTGGAGATAACCAAACTATTTCATTTTGTTTGCATCAAAAAAATAATGAAAAGACATCAACTGTGGACCTAAGGAATGTTTTGTAACTATTCAAATAATTTGTTTTGCTTGGAAATGATTAAAGACTTGAGAACATGGAAACAATATGTGTACGAGTAAGGACCATAAGAAACATAATGCGTGTTGCGTTGTCACTACTGGGAATTTTGGGATGACATGTATCAGAAGAGTTTGTAGCATGTTTGAATGTACCCATACTGTGTATATACAAATACTGTTACCCTGTATTAACTTGACGCCTTTCATTTCCTCACTGAAGAAAAGACATTTCGATTTTAGACTAGAAATTCTTTCAATTGATGAGATTCACCTGCAAATCTCATATTTTCTCTGTGCCCCGCCATAGCCAACAACCAAGAAAAGTCTAGTGCAAAATTTGTGCGAATTTGTTTGGGGGTCAGGGGTGGGGGGGCTGAATAAAAAGTGATCTGTCGGCAGGCTCCCACTCAGCAGCAGCAGCAGCATCGCAGGAAGTCCAGTGAACAGTTTTTTAGTAAGTTCTTTGTCATCATCTTCACTGAAGATAAAACACAAGACAACAAAAAACGGCGTCGCTAAGGATGGGTCCTCCGCAACGGGTTGCGTGCTGCTTTTCAGTACTGCCACAACACTACGTCCCCGGTCCGTCACAGGTCCATTGCACCATTTTTGTCATTCGAGTGTGGACGCGTGGATTTCCAGGCTGATCCTGAAGCCTGACTTCTGACTTATCTGGTTGTATCCGATTTCATCGGTAACCAGATGTCCGTGTATCTAAGTTTTTGCTAACAACTGGGAAGGTGGTGTTCTCTTAGCCACCACCACCCAT
>OMKY01052215.1:0-10750 GCA_900302395.1 Bregmaceros cantori | reverse complement strand
GTTGTTATGGGCTCGGAGTGGGAGGGAGGGAGGGGGGGCCCTTGCAATCTCCTTGCCCCGGGGCCCAGACCCACCTTAATCCGGGCCTGGGGTTAGGCGCAGGTTTGCAATCTCTGAGTGCTTCTAGCGTATCATGAAACCTCAAATTGGAAGTAATAGGCCTAGTTTTGTACCTGTCCGCGGCACTTTTCAAACCGTATTCAGTTTTATATTTATTGTCTCTGGCACTTCTGAAATCAAACGTCCTTGATCAGTGGTACTTTGTATGCACCCTGTGTGTAGCATTCTTACCGTTGTCCATGTACCTGACGGTGGAGTTATTTGAGAAACTGGGATCAAAGTTGGCCATGAGCGGCGCAATGTACTGAGTGGCTGTGAGCATGCGGTGCGTGATCTCTCCGGTGAAGATGAATCCTGCAGAGGCACAGTACATTTATACTAATACCGTATGTATATACAGAGTAGTGGTATTATATGAAATGAATAACATTTTCACACTGACACAATAACATCTCCAAAAGTCAACAGCTGGCAATATTTAGTTTTATATATATATATATATATATATATATATAATATGGCTGCTGCTGGCTGGTGCAATGGGATGTCGAGCCTCTACAATATTACTGGGATTTATTTTTATTTACTTTTTATTTTTTGGAGACATCACTTTGCACTCACCTCCGGTTGCTATGGTGATCTGTCTCAGAAAGTGGCCATAGAAGGGGAAGTCGAAGGAGAGCGCCACCCTCTGTTCAGCCAACGACAAAGCAGACAGAAGGCGACAATGAGAGAGGTGTCGGATTTGCGTTCCAGAAAATAAAAGACCTGCCATCTTTTATCCTGGTGAGCCAGAACCAACGAATTGTCCACGCATGGCACACAATTAGAACGATCATTGCGTCTGGTAAAACCAGGGAAGAAAAACGTGTAGAAAAAAAAGGTGTCAATCAAATCGTGTTATCCAGTCACAGTGCAGTAGGTGGGACAAGCGGCGAGGAGGCGTGACAACCAAACCAATGATTTGCTATTAACTTATTAGCTTAAAGCTAATCATGTTACCTCTAGACCCAGCGGTTGTGATTTACCTAGTGCCAGCAGGCTTAAAGTGATGATAATTTGGTCATGCCTGTGGATGTGTGTTGTAAACCATGTCAAGCCCCAGGGCAACAGCAAAAATAAAGAAAATAAGAAAGCTCAAATAATACAACAAGCAATCGGTAATAAGTGGATAACGAGACATCAAAAAGTTTGCAATATTAATTACGTTTTGGGTCCATCGGCATTCAGAAATTTTTTTAAGTTATTTTTTCCGGCGTCAGCGCCATTTTTCCATCTTTATTGGATAGGATTAGTCGGAAACTGGGTTGAAGAGATTGGGGGTAGACATTGCAGACAAGTCGACGAGGATAGTCGAACTCGCGACACTGCGGACGTTGCGGTAGACACAGCACCACTAACATGAATGGGGTCGTGTTAGGTGCGGTGTCCATAACCACTCGGCCAACGCAGACCGGCATTCTGATTTTAGTGAAAACAGACATAATGGTCACTCACAGCAGCCTGTCTGTGAGCGTTTGACAGGATTCCGTGGACGCGCACATGGCCGTAGTGCAGACTGCTGAGGTCCTGCCACAGCTCGTCAGTCATCCGCTCTCCGGGACCAAAGCTTTTCCAAAGGTAGTAGCGCTGTGGTGCCTGAAGGGGGAACCACAAGCACACAGAGACAAATCCTCACAAGACGCACAAATTCCTCGGGTCAAGTAAATAGCATGATTAACGCTTAGGTCCCTTAGGACTTATTGAGTCCTCATCACGCAAGAGATGCAAAATGATCCACACAATGTGAGGAATCTTTTATTTTTTTCGGCGTCAGCGCCGTTTTTACATATTTTTATTATTGGATAGGATTAGTCGGGAACTGGGTTGAAGAGATCGGGGGTAGACATTGCAGACAAGTCGACGAGCGTAGTCAAACTCGCGACACTGCGGACGCTGCGGTAGACACAGCGCCACTCGGCCAACGCGGACCCCCATGTAAGGAATCTTTAATGGAATAAATATCTTTGTGATACTAGAGTTCGGTGAAAAACACATCCTATGCGCCCATGAATTTTGCAGAAGCATTATTACAGCCAAAATGCCGCTCAACTGAGAAACCTTTACCCGATAAGGTCCCAATGAGTAGTATTAGCACCTAAGGGTTAAATTCTAAGGATGTGATCTAATGTAAAATTAAAAACAAAATTTGCCTTTTAAGCATACAGTGGCCAGGTAGGATAGGAAGAGCATTGCCGTCACGGTGAGTGGTGGGTTCGCCTCCCTCTATCAACATCTTTCCGGCACGTCTGCTCGCCCGTCTTCGCCCCCCTTTCCGTTAAGACGTTATCACCCCCTTTCTGCTGAAATATAAACTTGAGAAATGGCCTGAATGGTCCACAAAAACACTCTGCAGTGGAATAATAATAATAAGAAGAAGAAAAGCATTACACAAAACCCAAGGTCCCTTTAACAAATGAGACAGAAGAAAAAGAAAACAAGTCAAAACAACCGGGAAGGAACTATTTAACTGGGAAATGCCAGGGAGAAAAGATGTGCTTTGAAGCTGTCCAGATTCTGTCAGATTTTGACTCCAAATTGGTCATAACAGCGCAGTGTGATTACCTGGCAGAATTTGACCTCACGGAATCTCCATTAAAATCTCCCAAAACAATGCAACATGGATTGTTGGACTCTTTTGGAACTGCAAACCCCTCAAAACCTGCCCTCACAGTGTTGTTTTGTCACTATTCTGATTTTCTTCTGTTTAATGTCCTGTAGTTAGGTCACGGGACACTACAAACTCACTTTTTTCTACTAGTTGACAGGCAGGATTGTTGGTCTAATTTGATAGGTCGTACATGGTTGTAGCTGTAGCAAATCATTTTCTGTGGGCCTTCAAATTCGTCAGTGAAATCTGTTGATGGACGGACCCAGCACACGTATGGTGCCTGTGAATTAGTTCACAGGCATGGGTAGCGACACCAGTTCTCTTCTGCCTTGGCCTTTCAGCAATGTCATCCCGCGATCTCTTCCGTCCCACTGTCGACACTAGCCCTGTCAATAAAATGGAAAAAGCCAATTTTGCGGGAGAATAACTTTTTAAAAAATCTGTGAGATAGCAAAATGTTTCCAATATTAATAACGTTTCAGGCTAATAATCATTCCGATTTTGATGATTACTCGATTGATTAATCGATAAATACCACTGAAAATAGTTGATTAATCAATGATCAAAATAATCGTTAGTTAAAATCAACTTTGCACTCAGAATGGCACACAAAGACCTCGGGAGATGGATTTCAAACTAAGCTGGACATGATCCTAAAACTGTAAACAAGATGTCTGTATTGTTGTTTCGTTTGACACTTGGTGAGTGATAGTGGTCACAACAATATGTCAAATAGAAATAAACAATAATGACAGATAAAAAAAAACACTGGGAACAACACAACAACAACAGTGGTGTTGCCTGTAGGCTGTAGACACAAACACAGAACACACTCAACTCAAAAACAATATCCCAGCTCTTCTGTTGAGTGCAATTATGTACAGCAGTGGTACGCAAACTGTGGTGCGTGATTTCGTAGCACTGGTGGTGTGCGAGCATGCTCTGGTGGTACGCCGGAGCATTTGTTTTCTTATTTTCCACATTTTAAACCTTTTTTCTTACGTAATGTACAGCGTAAATTATGTAAGTCAATCAACTCAAGTAACAATTAATAACCACAATAACGAATAAATGTGTCTCATGTGTGTTTAAAGCTAATTGAGAAGGTGTGATGTGGGATGTCGATTATCATGGTGGTACTTGGACCGCTATATTTTCTCAGGTGATACTCGGTATGAAAAGTTTAAGAAACACTGATGTAAGGAAAAGGTCCCGTTTTCAGTTTGCACGGAAAAAAAAAAAAAAACATTGGCAAAAGTTGCCTCCCAATGCTGTTCAATGCTTTACCTCTGAACTCTCGGTAAAGCTAACACTCTGAAGCTTGAATTTATGGACTTGTACTGTTTGAATTACTACTCTTACAAAAAGTTATTTTTAGATTGTGTGCAATATGTGCTCTATTTTTAGTGCATAGAGCAATGTCCAGAGTTGAATTCCACTGCACTGTCGGAAACCCAGTGCGGCGATGGACACATGGATGAGTGCACACGCATCTCATACCCACTAACATGTTGTAGTTCTGTTTGTAGTCCTAGGTGCTCGATTTGAGACAGTACAAAACTGCGATACAGTGTACCAAATAGTGCACTGTATTTCACCAACAAACAACTCCGCACGTCGAAGCCTTGAATTGGTAAACTGGACCACAAAGTTGAGCAGTATGATCAAAACATTCCAAAACCATATCATGCGATGGATGACAGGACACATTGAAATAAAATAACTCCACAGAATAACCTCACTCAGACCAATAATGACAATAATAAAAAGCAGAACCCTTAAACTCTATGGACACATCAAGCGATCCCAAATACGTCAAAATGGTCGGCAAAAGAAGCACAGGAAGACAACCCAAAAGATGGCGTAACAACTTCTACGAATGGTCAGGACTTGACCTGACAACCCTCAACAAACTGACACTGATCCGGAGCCTCTGGAGTAAGCTGACCCACGTTGGTGCACATTCAAGCAAGTGGAGAAAGTGAACTATGATGATTTCGGCAACTATGTACCGTGTCTCAAATTTGCACTGTATTAAATAGCACTCTGACTCCGTAATTGGCAGCTGGGTTCACAAAACTTACAAGGTATAATGAATCATAAGAGGTGCTTTCAGCTAATCTCGATAATGAGGACCCTGACGTAGGTGCTGATGTGTTGTTCACTAACAGCCAGATTGTACAAACACTATGAGGGATTTGGGTTCACTGAGCAGCTGACTCCATTAGCAGGCTGCCTGCTGCCAAGGTGACTTGAAACAAGGATGCTGGGCCAGTTAAGTGTATCTCTATCTACCTTTCTCTCTGTCTCTCTCTCTCTCCCCATCTCTCTCTCTCTCCCTTTCTCTCCATCTCGTTCCCTGTCTCCCTCTCTTTCTCGCTGAATCTACCTCTATACTTACTCCCCCATTTCTCTATCTAGCTCTCAAGATCCCTCTCTCTTTACATGTATTCCTTTTTCTCCCTCTCTCCATTGCTGTGTGTCTCTTTCTAGCCCACTCTCTCTCTCTCTCTCTCTCTCTCTCTCTCTCTCTCTCTACCTCACACTTTCTCTCTTACTACCTCTCCCTTTCTCTCTCTATACCTCTCACCTTCGCTCCCCCCTTTTCTCTCCCCTCTACTTCTTTCTCTCTCTCTCTCTACCTCACCCTTTCTCTCTCTATACCTCTCACCTTCGCTCCCCCCTTTTCTCTCTCCTCTACTTCTTTCTCTCTACCTCACCCTTTCTCTCTCTCTACATCTCTCTCTTCCTCCCCCTCTACGTCCCTATATCCCTCTCTCTCTCTCTCTCTCTCAGTTACTCTCTCTCTACCTCTTTCTCCCCTCTACTTCTCTCTTTCTCCTACTCTACCTCTCTCTACCTCTCTCTCTCTCTCTACATCTCTCTTTCTCCCCTCTACTTCTCTTTCTCCTACTCTACCTCTCTCCCCGCTCTCTCTCTCTCTCTCTCTCTCTCTCCTTTTCTCACCTTCGTTCTTGCTCCACATATAGAGTGTGACCCATTTTCCTACGCAGCCAGTGAGCGCGATCTAAACAGTTTCTCTACTAGAGAAAGAAATGGCCGTGGATCAGAGGCTTCTGAAAGTCATGTCTTGGTCAGGGGAACCACGCAGAGTTTATCTGGGCAAGCAAACAACTCTGGTCACGAAACCAGCAACAGTAAACATAATTCATGTAGGATGATGTTTGAAGATCATCCTACAAACCTTGATGAACTTAAGCTACATCACTGGTGACATGTTCCAGGTCCACCAGTGGGACGTGTTTTCATTTTTTTTAATTCATAAAGCCTTATAGGAATAGACTGTGAAAACTGAAGTCCTGGTCATCACCGGAGAGCCGTTAGACCGCCAGAATGTAGACGGCAGAGTAGCACCCCAGCCTTTGCCTTCCGTGAGGAAGAAGCCCACAAACCCTCGGTCACTAGTTCAGGAATCCATCACTCCTAAATGAAATGTCTTGTGCTGGGACTCTGTTGCAACGCACAGATCCTGATCCTGGTAAGATGTAGGAGTGTCTTAGACTGGAGGCAACCCACAGACCCTAGTTCCTCCATGCACCAGAACACCACCTCCCTGTTCAAGTCACAGAGTCTAGTCTCTCCATGACCAGAACACCACCTCCCTGATCAAGTCACTGAGCCTAGTTCCTCCATGCACCAGAGCGCCACCTCCATGTTCAAGTCACAGACCCTAGTTCCTCCATGACCAGAACACCACCTCCCTGATCAAGTCACAGAGTCTAGTCCCTCCATGACCAGAACACCACCTCCCAGCTCAACATCAATGCTGACATGTCACATGTATAGACTCTATGCCGGAGCAACTTTATAACTTATGTGTTTTTTGTTCTTTTATTTTTGACCTCGTTCACCATCTGTCGATCTTGAGAGAGTTGTCGCATGCCCAACTAAAATTCCATGTGTCTGTACTGCTGTCATGTATATGCAATACGGCAAATTGAAACAAATCTTGAATCTTGAACCCACAGAGTCTAGTCCCTCCATGCACCAGAACACCACCTCTCAGTTCTGGAGATGTAGTTAGGGGCTGGTGATTTGCATTAGCCTTACTGGGACGTAAGTGTGAACTTGATCAAATCCTGGCCAGGTCACCTGACCTCGCTTGAGGGGGAAGTTGTAAGATTCGAAGCCCTGAGAAGCTTGGGCTACATCACTGTTGACACATCCCAGATGCACCCATTATTCACCATTATATAGCAGACACTTGAAAACGTTTTTTGAATATTGCATGTGACTCCCTAACCCTGACTCCACCCTACACACCACACCAAAACACACAGCACTACATCCACACCCCCAGGGATAAAAACACACTGACTTCAACACATTACTCATGACGTAGTCACACTCTCTCTCCTTCTCTGCTCTCTCTCCTTGTTTCACCCCTACTCTGTGCTCTCTCTCTGCCTCCTTTGCCCTGTCTTGTATTGCTTACACACACACACACACACACACACACAAATATGCACGCACATACACACTTCGGCACAGCTTGACTACACACTATGAAGAGGCATTGGCCCAAAGCATTCTGTTTTCAATCAGCTCTGTTGGCTAACATCTAACACAATTAACGTGTTTTGGGGCCTGGCTGTTCGCTGTGTGTCTCCGTCTCTCTCTCTCTCTCTCTCTCTCTCTCTCTCTCACATGGTAAGCTCGCCACGCAAGCTCCGTCGTGCTATGACTCATTGTGTGTGTTGCATCTGCCCGGGCCGCGGTGTGCGAAGCCTTGTAAGCATCGCGGCTCGTCTCAGGCTCACCGTTAAAAGACGTGGTAAAATGCGGCCCACCTGTCTAGACTGTCCAGTCGACACTGTTAGAGGGCGTAATGAGTGGCAAAAAAGTTGAACTTGTGTATCACGTCATTACTTATTACGTCTATGCCCCCCGATCCAAGACCTGTTCCAGGCCAGAACCTGCCCCGCGATAACATAGCCTGGCAAGCCAGAACCAACTAATAGTTCATGTATCCATAATGTGCAACTCACAGCTCCGTGGTCTCTTCTCCAATCTTCATTGTGTGGGATAAGGGTCGGCTGGCCAGTGATTAAAACACAACGACGAGTTGCGACCATCTCACGTCGCTTTCTCTCGGGCGCTTACTCTCTCTCTCTCTCTCTCTCTCTCTCTCTCTCTTGGTCTCCCTCTCGGGCGCTCTCTCTCTCGGGCATTGTGGTATTGTTTGTGTTACCGTGGGGGTTAACAGTATTTAGTATCCAAAAGAATGGGTGAGGCCATGACACTGGAAATGGAGACTGGCATTGGGAACAACATATTTTTAAGTTTGAGGGAAGAATGGGCGAAACTAGGGAACGATCGCTGCCGATTAATCGATTAACAAATTAGTTGCCAATCAAACATATTGGCTGTGACCGAAATCGCTCCTTATCCCCTACTCCCTACCCCCATATAGTGAACTCACTTATAGTTCACTCAACAGCAACGGTGAAAATTATTATAAAATATAATTATAAAATTCAACAATCATCACAAAAAGTCAAAAGTACTTACATTCCTAACGATTTGCAGTGGTTGGTCGCTACTTACTCCCACCATGCCTTTTTTAGGCCGTGCCTTAGTTTAGGTCGTTTTTTAAAACCGCTCGCAATGCATTATGGGTTATATTGCTTCGTCGAGGGTACATCCGATGCTCACTACTTTACATGATGCATTGTGGGATACTTTCAGTGCACTATTTAGGGTAAATGGAGAATTCGGACACCCCTACAAAATGGTGTGCGCCCCATACAGTGCACTATATGGGGGTTAGGGAGCGATTTCGGACACAGCCATTGATCCCAATGTTCATATCCAATATAATGAGTTTTGGCACATCCACCTTTAGCATTCTGGCTGGCCCTGCATTGGTCGGGTATAACAAGTGAAATCAATTTCCAGTGCTTAATGTAATTTGCGTGTGCTCTATCGTGTTCAACTTTTACCAGGTGTGCGCACCAATTTGGATCACAAAGCTATTGCACGATAGAACAGCTCCATGTGTTTTGCAATCGATAATGTGTTCAGAGTTTGCCTAAAAGGTGTCAGAGAGATCTACAAACATAAAAAATGTTTGAAACCATTGATGTGAATCAGTGAAGGATGGACAATTTAGGAAAGGAGGTTAGGTAAGGACTTGTGTTTTAGCTTTTTACCAACTGCACACAAAAAATACAGACTCCTCAATGCATACAATTGAATTTCTATTGGACATTTCCATTCACTGAACACAAAGCAAACAAGACACTCATATCCATGGGCCTAGAAATTAGAAAAATGGGCCCAAAATGTGGGATTGTGAGCTGAGATACTGTCAGTAACGTTACTTTACTTAAACTTTAGTGCCATTTCATGTAACAACAACAACAACAGGTTCATTATTAGACATTAAGTTCATCATTAGACATGAATTAAACAGAGTACCAAAAAGATTGAAGTTAGTTACCCAGAAATCGCTAAAAACCGTGTGACCTTACAGTCATAGATTTGCAAGCTGCAGGGCGAATATATTGCCTGGGTGCCATGAAGATTGCCACGATTCAACAGCAGACGGCACTGTTAATCTGTAATTCCTAATTCTCTATTGTTTAAATTGGATGCGTGAGACATTACAGTGTGGGAGAAATAATTTAAGTAATTCAAACGACATTCAAACTGAAATTTGAATTGAACCCGGGAGCTTATTTGTCGTATATGTATAGACTGGTGACCATCTCGGTTCAACAGAGACTGACCCGGGATAAACATGCTGGTATGAATTCAACTCAACTCAACAGATTTATAGCGCCAAAATCACAGGCGAAGCTGCCTCAAGGCGCTTCACAAAAATGATTACGTTTAGATTTAAGGGATATAGCAGCTATTAACCTAACTACCTTTCAACCTTGATTTCCCAATTAAGGACAGTAATTTGGGATTGGTTACAGCACTTCTTTAACGGAGGACTGGAAAGAAGAAAAAGGAGATCAAGACTTTCAATCAGTCTCGATCTCGGCCTAGTTGAAAAAAATTGCATACAGTTTTTGATTAGTTATCGTTAATGTTGATTTGTTTTGATTGGTTAACAGAACTCCTTTAACGGAGGACTGGAGAAAAGAGGAGATTGAAATGTTCACTCAATCTCAATCTCGGCCTAGTTGAAGAAATAACTACTGATTTGGATTATTTGTTGTTGATGTTAATTCGTTTTGATTGATTAACAGTACTCCTTGAACAGAGGACTGGAGGAAAGAGGAGTTTGAGATTTGAGATGAATACGCCATCAGATAGCGTCTACCCAGGCCCATCCGTGTCTACGTCCCAGCTCATATCGACGCTATCTGGCACTGCACACCGGGTCCTAACTTTAGTCGGTCACAAAGCCCACTGGCAAACGCCTTGGGCCCCCGTCATCCTGTTATCTCCATCTCTGTTTACTTGGCAACACAATCAATCAATAAGTCATTTTTATTGTTGTCCCCCCAAAGGAGCAATTTGCTTACACATCAACACAAGACAGACTCTAACAATAAATTAATCCTCGTCACCCTAACTAAGGCCAAGAAAACTAACCACATGAACTGGACGCCCAAGGCCTAGCTATGATGATGCACACTTGCAGTATATTTTTTATGTGAACATATTGATTATATGCGGGGATTTGAACCAATATTTTTTCCCAAGCGGTTCGTTTCAAACAGAAACAGAATTATAACGTTTCCGGTTTGGCGTTCCAACAATAAATTGACGTTCCTGAACTGGTTAGAACGTTACGGTTACGGTACGTAACCATGGTTCTCTGAGTGAAGAGACTATCTCTCCACCCAGTTACATATTCCATATGTACGGGAACTGACCCCACGTGGGTCAGGTGACGTGGATAATTCTTTAAGACACACCACCTGTGGAGGTGGCCTAATGAGGCTATAAAGGCACCTGGGTGCCTCGCGCTCATTGATTAAATTTTGATGCAACGAATCCCCAAGCGGAATTGTGCTGGAGAGATAGTCTCTTCACTCAGAGAACCATGGTTACGTACCGTAA
>OMKY01052186.1:0-10937 GCA_900302395.1 Bregmaceros cantori | reverse complement strand
ATCCCCTACAACATCCACCCCCCTATTCCTCCTGTCAGCACCAACACAGTCTCTACATGTACAGTACAGTCACAGAACTAGAGGTATGCAATGCAGTCAGTGCCGACTGATTCATATATATGTCGGGGTATCCCCCCGAAACGCCCTAGATAGGCACGCCGGAACGAATGAGTCGTCCGCGCATCGCACGCGACTAGAGCGATTGTTTGGTCTGGAGTCGGCAGGTTGGAGAAAAGGTGTGTCAATCAAATGAAGTTATCCAATCGCAGCGCAGTTGTGATTTGTTTCTCTCAATACCGGGGCTTGAAAACCAAATTATTTTTAACGTTCGGAACGGTTCAGGCAGGCCGATGTTTGACGTTTGAGTTCTTGGAACCGTTCCGACCACCAAAATAACGGTCCTGAACCGGTTTGGAACACAAACATTTTGTTCGCTCTTAAAGTTCCTCATGTTGTGCAATGTTAAGTTTAGATATAGTTTATCCAAAATATATTTGGTGGACTTTCAAACTGCAGTGTAACTGTATTAACGTGAAAACCGGGTTTAAAACGTCATTACATTCAGTTCCTTGTCTGTCCACAAGATGGAGCCCCAGATGCATGGGGCTTGATGACTGACGTTTTTGTGGATTTCATAATGTTCAGTTTCTGTTCCGGAACAGAAACAGAAACAAGAAATGTTTCGTTTCCGTTTCCGCTCCTCATCAAATTGTGTAAAATTCCGTTCGTTTTCGGTTTTCGTTTTCGTTCTTTGAACCGGCTCGGAGTCCTGCCCAATACCCTACCACTCAGCTGCTCTATGACATCATAAGGCAGTGAACGGATGAGGACCACTATGTGTACTGTGATACAGAGCAAGAATCTGACTGTGATGTCACATTACATGCTGAACCTCAGTATTTAACACTGCCTATGAGGTCATAAAGGATCTGCCGAGACACAGATAGGAACAGACCCCCCAGCGATGGAAGTCTGTGATAGCAGAATAAGAAGGTTCTTGCGGGCACGACTCCGAAGCGTGTTGAGGTCGGTAAATCTCCGGGCCCTAATGGTCCGCTCGAAGTGCTGCCCAGACACTCTCTCTCCCCCACCAAGTGTCTGGTTTCAGATGTCACTCACGGCTTTGTTTGCCCCCGGGGTGAAGGGTCGGAGGTCAAGGTTCAGGGCCAGTCGGCTGAGTGGTCAACAAAAGCAAGGCTTGCCCCCCCCGGCCGTATCCGATCCCTTCAGCCCCTGCAGGAATAACAAAGGGATCAATTTGCACCGTTGCTGTTTTCCCCCCTTGTATCGTAATGGCAGATCTAAAATTCATTTTGGTTTAATCTGTTGTGATTGACGAGTTTATATGTAGCAGAGATGTGACCAAGTCCCTCTTTCAAGTCTCAAGTCTCAAGTCCTTCTTGGGCAAGTCAAGTCAAGTCCCAAGTCAACTCCATGTCAAGTATCTGATTTTAATAAAGTCAAAAGCAAGCAATAGTTTGGCTTTTATAATAGCATTGTTTGATTGTTTTGCTACTTTAATAAAATCAGATTCTGGAGCTAAAATGACAGCATGTTAATGATGACTTGACTTGGAGTTAACTTGGGACTTGACTTGACTTGCCCAAGAAGGACTTGAGACTTGAGACTTGAAAGAGGGACTTGGTCACATCTCTGATATTTAGAAGGCTCAACAGCATTGTAACGTTTTGTATTGAATACATACGCTAAAACACCTCAGGACAATGTGGGACCACTATGTCACCCAGGAATAAAACGTAATAACCAGATATGGGCAGAGTAGCCATAAAAATTACTTTAGTAAGAGTATTCTTACCTCAGCAAAATATTACTCAAGTAAAAGTAAAAAATAGGCATCCAAATGGTTACTCAAGTAAAAGTAAAAAGTATTCCACAAAAAAGTTACTTAAGCAGCGAAAGTTCTGAGTAACTTTCAGAAATAAAAAAAAAAAAGGACAAATTCCATGAACCATAAGAGAGAGAGCCCGAGAGAGAGAGAGAGACAGAGAGAGAGAGAGAGAGAGAGAGAGACCGAGAGAACTTCCCCAGAGGGAGAGGGAGAGAGAGCGAGAGCGCCCAAGAGGGAGAGAGAGAGTGTCCAAGACCGAACCTGAGAGAGAGGCAGACAGGGAGAGCGAGAGAGAGAACGCCCGAGAGGTAGAGAGAGATATGACGTCAACATGTGTGCCAACAGTTCCCAACTGTGTCACTAAAGGCCAAGTTAATGTAATGTGTGTTAGTTAGTGTCTAGTTGTGATATCATCATGTCCCCTCCCATTGGCTATAAATCAGTGGCTGTGTACGAAATCATTCCCTATCCCCCATATAGTGCACGATATGGCGTGCACACCACTTTTTAGGCGTGTCCAAATTCTCCATGTACCCTATATAGTGCACTGAAAGTGTCCCACGATGCGCCGCAAAAAGCAGTGAGCATCGGGTGTACCCTAGACGAAGCAATATAACCCATAATGCATTGCGAGACATTTTTAAAATGACCTAAACTTTAGAAAAAAGGCATGGTGAGAGTAAATGACGACCGACTGCGGCAAATAGTTATAAAAGTACTTCTGAATTTTTGCGATGATGAATTTTATATTGAATTTTATAATTATGTTTTTTTTATAATTATATTTTATCATCATTTTCAACGGCGCCGACTCTAGTGTCCGAAATCTCGGCCGTTGCTGTTGAGTGCACTATAAGTGAGTGCACTATATGGGGGGTAGGGAATAGGAGATAGGGAACGATTTCGGACACAGCCAATGATACTTCCTGATGTGTGTGTTCGGCTTAGCTTAGCTCATCGCTTAGCTAAGCTAAGCGATGATGTCACAACTTGTAGCCAATCAGCACAATGGCGACGTGACTCTACAAGTCACATATCCATTACAATTTTACTTTGTTAAATCATTTTTTGTACGCAAGCGCTGCTCTTGCTGTTCTTAATTCTTTATTAAGAGAGATAGCAACAGGATTAAATCGGAAACTGGGATGAAGAGTCGGGGTTTTAAGACATTTAAAAATGTCCCCTAATGACTTGATATAAGTGCCGTTCATTATGACGAGGAGTTCCTATTGTTTCTGGCAGCACAATGAACGGACCTGCTTGGAGGGACGGGTTGTTTAACGGAAGACTTTCTTAACGCATCGCAGAGACCGAGCAGGCCGCGTGTTTTATGGACTCATAAAGAGCCAGCCATGTTGTGAAACACTGTGTCCGTGTGTACGTGCGCTTGTGTGTGCCTGCATTTGTGTGTGTTTGTGTGCTTCAGTGTGTCTGTGTTTGTGTGTGTGTGTGTCTTTGTGTGTGTGTGTATGTGTGTTAGTGTGAGTGCGTGTCCGTGTGTGTGTCTGTGTGTGTGTGTTTGTGTGACTGTGTGTGTCTGAGTGTGAGGTAGAGATACAGGGGGAGGTAGAGAAAGAACGGGAGAGATAGAGAGAGGCAGAGAGGGATGGGAGAGACCGATGGATAGAGAGTGAGAGAGCGGGAGGTAGAGATATTAGCCGTGGCCGAAATCGTTCCCTTTACCCTACTCCCTACTCCCTATGTAGTGCATTCAGAGTGCACTCAACAGCAACGACTAGGCCTAAACTACACGTACGCGGATATTTATTTATCAGGATATTTTTCGTACCCCATCTAAATAAATATCTCTGACCACACGTGGAGTTCTCAAAAATATCCGTGACTACACGTAGACTACACGCGCCCCCAGCGCAGGTAATAAAAATAACTAGAAGCACTCAGGGATTGCAAACCTGCGCCGTAGTGGTACAAAAAAATTTGTACATTTAGTGTTAGCAGTATGTGTGGCAATCCATTATCACTACAAGTGCTCGAGTAGCACGATTGCGATTGACCCATAGACTGTAATCCCACCGGCGAACATGCCAACTACATTTCCCAGCGGCCCCATGCGACCCAGAAGTCTGGTCACGTGACCGCGGTAAGTGCTTAGCGACTTATCGATAAGTTGGTGATTAATTATGATTACGTTACTTATAGGCTACAGAAATGCACCTTCTTCCGTGTGTCATGTCCAACAACTGTACAAAATTACATCCAGCTCCGTGCACAACTTTTTCAGTTATCTTGGGGACAGATAAACAACCAACGCTACCAAAAACATAACCTGCTTCGCGGCGCAGCCCCCGGCGCAGGTAATAACAATACAAATAATAATACAAATAATAATCATTACAACTGCATGAGCCTTGTTTTAAAACGTACACTTCAGATAGAATACTTCATAAAAAACTATAGCTCCAAACAAGGGCTTTGAACCAATATTTTTTCCCAAACGTTTCGTTCCAAACAGAAACAGAATTATAACGTTTCCGGTTATGAGTTCCACCAATAAATTAGCGTTCCTGAACTGGTTAGAACAAAAAAATATTGTTCCCAGAACGGTTAATTTCGTTCCTGTCAGATGTTTAATGCTATGTAATATTTGTTGTTGCGGCGAACCCAAAGCGACTCGCTACAGAGGCCCGCTGGTAGCGCTCTATAGCCGAGGTCTCGTTGCGCGTCGGGGCGAACCCACAACAACACGTTGCAGAGAGTCCCGCAACTTCATATTCATACTTCACTGCTGCATCATAGATTTGATAAATACTCTTGTTTTATTTCTGAAGTTATCCCAAAGTGCACTCCTTTGAACGAAATAAAACCGGTTACCTTTATTTTTAAATACGTGTTCCTGGTCCGGAACATAAAAAATAATAGTTTCCGGTTTCGTTTCTGTTCCCTGGAAAATACTAAAAGTTCCCGGTTTTCGTTTTCGTTCCTTGAACCGGTTCAAAGCCCTGCTCCGTACTGTGGGCCCAGGATATTAACAAGTTGAGTGTACTGTAAATATGTGGATGTCGGTTCTCCAAACAGACACTCAATATGTTATGTGGAGGTAATGGGCAGCAGACCTGGCCATCAGTCATACAGCAGATAAGGGAAGTATGCCTGAGTGTTGTCCAACTGGTATGCAGGGTACGGACTACATGTTTTATTGGCCCGAGGACTAACACTCAGTAATTCAATCAAGTTGAAATAAAGACTTTTCTGGGTGTGCCATCAATTCATACAACCCTCTTTCAGAGACGACATTATCAACAAATTAATAGTATTGAAGTGGATATGGAAACAATATTTCACGAGTAGTGATTTGCTAGCATGTCAGTAAAAAGTATTTTTCCACCTCAAATTTACTCGAGTAAAAGTAGAAAGTAACTTGTGAAAAATGTACTCTGAAAGTGAAAAAAGTACGCAAAAAAATGTAACAGAGTAAATGATTCGAAGTAAAAGGAACCCAGAAAAACATTACTTTTATTTTATTTCAGAAATAACACCAAATCCGATCCTCAATGAAAAACTGTCCTTTTTTTGTGGTGGGAAATGTCGAGTGATGACACTTAAATCGATGACGTCACACATCGTGTACCCCCACTTTGAAAATCCCCACTACACCACTGACTGCGGCACACCTCTGATTTTTTTTTTTACTGTTAAAATGTATCTTTGGTATTATAAAGAATGGTTTGCAGAGATGGCAAGAACAAAAACTAAGTAAACTTAAATACTGTACTTAAGTAATTTTTTTATGATGACTTTTTACTTGTACTGAGTAGATTTTTAGCAAAAATATCTGTACTTCTACTCCGTACATTTCCCAAAACAGGCTCATTACTTTTTTTTGCGCACCGATGGTAGGTGGTAGAGATATGTATGGTGTAAATGAGCCAGTAGGGGGCGGTAATGCCAACAGATGTTAATTTCAATGTTCGGCAGTGAGATTTATGAACCTCAAGTGAAGTAAGTTAATATAGGTTTTTAACAATGTATTCAAACTGGTATTGAAAAAGTGCATTTTATATCCAATTTTTCAATTCTTTTCAATCAATTCTTTTACTTTGCACTTTATACTTTTACACTGGCGGTGGTGGTAGGTTGTGGTCTATTAATGACTGAGATTAACTGGGCCGTGGCGTGTTAATTAGTTAGCACATAAAACAACATTTTATGGAGCTCGCAACGTCGGACAAGACTGAACCCGAGCGGGGTGGAGGGGGTGGTTGTCACAACAGATTCTGCTCATTATCTCGCTGTTCTGAGCAACATGTGAGCAGTGTTTTGGAAGGTGGAGTGTGGAGTGTGGAGGCGCGGGGGTATTATGTTCACTCCACGGTGCACTGAAGAGCTTTGGAAAACATGGGCTTGCGTTATGAAATGGGCTCAGGGTGGTTTGTTATCAGCAGTGGTTGGTAGTAATGTATTACTCAGAGAACACCAGGGTAATCCATAATATTGTGCATCTCTAGCTGTAATCGTATGTAAACGTAAATGTAAAAATATAAACGGGCAGCAGAACCCTTTTTACAGGAAACCACACCCACTCGAAAAGGCATTTACACTGGTCCATTTTCCTCCAAAATGAAGAAATGGGGGTCATTGGAATACATGAAATTGCATACTTGATTGTATTGGAGTTCAAATTATGAGTAATCTAAAATCTGGTAATTAGAAGTAAGTAGGTCAAATGTATTTATATAGCGCCCCTCTCAGACAAAAGTCACAGAGCGCATCACAGACGAGGCAAAGAAATAAAACGAAACATTAAAAGTACAGTATGAAGGTACAGAGTGGAAACCAAGCAAGCACAATAAAATTAAGTAAATACAAATAAATTATCAAATAAACATAGGCGGGGTGGGGGCTGGGGAGGTCTATTCATAGGCCTGCTTAAAAACGAGTGTCTTTAGGTGGCGTTCAATCAGCAGAAGTTGCACCCGGGGCCTCGAAGACCTTGTCGCTGGGATGGGAAGTGGGTCGGTGGCGTGAACAACAGGTGATCTCAGGAAGATCTGGTGGTCCATGGATGGATGCAGTCCTTAAGAGAGGCGGGGGAGTCCTGAATGTGATGGTCATTTATAAGTGGAAGAGATTACTTCCCAACCTTGCACAACGTCCCATCATCCCACTATCAGACACTGGCTACACTATAAAGTAACCTCACACGTCAAATGCGATTCATATCACTTACATACAAATGAAAACATTTATATGTACGCTATATGGACACTAACGGAAAAGCTAACGAGAAGAATTCAGACAACAGAGATGAGATGTTTCTGCAGGCTTCTCGGCATCTCGTATAAAGAACACGTCACCAACGAAGAAGTGAAAGCCAGAATAATCCAGGCCATGGGACCATATGAAGATCTACAAAGCACAGTCAGAAAATGAAAACTAAGCGATGGGAAGATAACATCCAAGAGTGGACAAGTCGCAGGCTGAGTGACACCATGCGAGTGGCCAAGGACAGAAAGAGATGCAGAGAGCTGCTTGCAAAGTCTTCAGTGGCGCTCCAGCAGTCAGTCAGACTATGAGGCTGGAGAAAGCTGGTTGTGAAGTCTTCTGTGGTGCCCCAACTGTCAGACAGACTACAAGAACAGAGAGAGATGGAGCGAGCTGGTTGTGAAGTCTTCCGTGGCGCCCCAATGCTCAGACAGACTACGAGGACAGAGAGCGATGCAGAGAGCTGGTTGTGAAGTCTTCTGTGGTGCCCCAACGGTCAGACAGATTACAAGAACAGAGAGAGATGGAGCGAGCTGCTTGTGAAGTCTTCAGTGGCGCCTCAATGGTCAGACAGATTACAAGGACAGAGAGAGATGGAGAGAGCTGGTTGTGAAGTCTTCTGTGGTGCCCCAACGGTCAGACAGATTACAAGAACAGAGAGAGATGGAGCGAGCTGGTTGTGATGTCTTCAGTGGTGCCTCAGCAGTCAGACAGACTACGAGGACGGAGAAAGCTGGTTGTGAAGTCTTCGGTAGTGCCCCAACTGTCAGACAGACTACGAGGACAGAGAGTGATGGAGAAAGATGTTTGCGAAGTCTTCAGTGGTGCCCTAATGGTCAGAGAGACTACGAGGACAGAGAGAGATGGAGAGAGCTGGTTGCAAAGTCTTCCGTGGCGCCCCAACGGTCAGACAGACTACGAGGACAGAGAGTGATGTAGAAAGATGTTTGCGAAGTCTTCAGTGGTGCCCTAATGGTCAGAGAGACTACGAGGACAGAGAGAGATGGAGAGAGCTGGTTGCAAAGTCTTCAGTGGCGCCCCAACGGTCAGACGACAGACAAATGTGCCTGCTTCCTTTCAAAAACTTTAGCCTGTGTCGCCCCGTCCCTCCCTACCACTGTGGCCCCGCCCCTTCCTCCCGCGGCGGCTCCATCCCTTCTTCCTGCTGTGTTCCCGCCCCTTCCTCCCGCTGTCGGCCCGCCCCTTCCAGTACGTAGTTAAAATGCCATCAAGGAGTAAACGACGCATCAATCGTCCCTCACTTCATATTTTGGCCGTACCATCTGGGCACTTGCGGTGCACTTAATTCGCCCAGTCTTGACTCGGAACAGCACTATGCACTTGAACCAAGTGCAGAAGTGTGCAAATTGGAACATACCCAGAGTCCGTATGTTTTCGAGCCTTTTTCCATCTAGAGACCACATCTTGAGTGCAGGGTTCAAGTGGGAAGTTGGGCTCTCCATAAGTCCTCCACATGTTTATGGACATCAAAGTACTACTTTATTGCCTGTAAATGGCTAAATGTGCTTGCTTAAAAGCTGGTATGCAACATCCAGAATGCGCATATGCAGATACGCACACTTAGACATAGCGGCGTGCGTGTGTGGCGGGCTCACGCACCCACATGTGCACACACAAAACCATGCAATATATGGTTTCTCAAGAGGTATGTTTCTGTGCAAAAGATATTACAGATGGTGCAATTGTAACGAGGGCGGGATGTAATCGAGTATACACACACAGTGATCACTTCGACGGTAATACGCTGTACAGCCGATTACCAAGGGGCGACCAACTGTTTATATGCACCGTCGTAGTGTACAGACACTTAAGTCATGGTGTTTTCCAGTTCTCAACTCCTGCTGCTCCTGTTGCATGCTGGGAACTCCCCCCACCAACGTCATGTGCTTCTCATCCAATCATTTTTGCGTTGTGTGAGTCTAACGCAGCAACCCTCTTCTTCGTTTCACACTCGCTACCCAATTTTTTGTCGATTAATCAATTATACAATTCATCACATTTCACTATCTACGCTTATAGCAGAATGTGCATCAGGTCGATTCAGTTCTATCTATTAAGAAAAAGAAAAAAAGAAAAAAAAGAAAAAAAATAAATACTCTCTGGCTCTGATAGAATGCTTTTGGCTTGGTCTGAGATCGCTCCCTATTCCCTATATAGTGCATTATATTAGATTGCACCCTATTTTGTAGGGGTGTCCGAATACTCCATGTACCCTCTATAGTGCACTCAAAATACCCCGCAATGCCTCATAATAAGTAATGAGCATCAATGTACCCTATATCAAGCAATCAACCCATAATGCCTTGCGAGACCCGATGCATACAAACAAGTAAAACAGATGCATATATTTACTTAACTCAACACAAACAATCCCTGTGTTTGTTTTTATTATACAATAATTTAGACCTGTCAATTCGTTTTAATATAAAATAAATTAAAAATATATTAAATATATATTTGAAAAATAAAATATTAATGTAGAAACCTGACTACCGGAATCTCAACCATATCAACCAAGACGATGTACCTTAACGGTGCCGACTCTAGTGTCCAAAAACACGGTCATTGATGCTGACATTGATGAGTGGACTTATATATGGTGAGTGCACGATCTAGGGAGTAGGGCATAGGGAGCAATTTCAGTTTCATTTCACCGTGTGCACTGCTGATGTTGTGTTCACAAGCAAACAGGTTCAAACAGTGAGAATTGTAATGAGCAGCGTAGGTTGAATCCCATTATTTTTTTCAACTAGGCCGAGCTCGAGATTGATTGAAAATCTCAATCTCCTCTTTCTTCTCTCATCTCTCTTCTTTCCATTCCTCCGTTAAAGGAGTTCTGTAAGAAATCCCAATTACCGTCCATAACTGCGCAATCAACGTTGAAACGTAGTTAGGTAAACAGCTGCTATATTTCTTAAATCAAACTATAAGAACAAAATCACTTATGTGAAGCGCTTCGAGGCATCTTCGGCTTTCATTTTGGCGCTATATAAAATCTGTTGAGTTGAATCAATATTGTGTTTCTTTGACCGGGTCAAGGTTCTTCCTGTTGGCCCAGATCATCATAGGGAACCATTTTCAACATCACGACTGGATCTAAAACATCAGACACTCTTTCCCCTGGTTATTTGTCCGACTTCTAACACCCGCGTGATGAATAGATCTGTCTTTGTTGTTCCCTATCTCTGTCCCCTCTCCCCCTGTCGCGTCTCTCTCTCTCTCTCTTTCTCTTTGCTTCCCTCCTTCCTTCTCTCTCTCCTCAATGTCTATCGCTTCCCAGCTGCACATTCTCAGGCCTCATCATTTCGTGGGGGGCTTTAATCTGACTCTCATTAAGAGCACTTCATAAAATTGTCAGTAACGATAAGGACCAGAGTGCCCCGCTCGCAACAAAAACACACACACACACACACACTCACACACTCATGGAAAAGCCCCAGAGAGCGCAGAATTAGTTTTTAAATTTATTGGGGCCACTGTAGCGGGGGCACCCTAAATCAGAGGCAGGCCCCCGGCAGCCTGGACAGGCCGGGGAAGAATGCGCGGCGGAGGACGGCGTGCCCTGAACCCTCCGAAGGACCGCGGGACGGAGAGACTTAAATCATAGGCCGAGAAAGACGAGCGTCAGTCGGCACTTGGCTGTGCAGCGCGAGTGTTGTTAAGACTCTTGTCTACTTCCATTCACAGGCTTGATTAAGATGACAGCGGCCGGCCGTAAATCTGCGCTGAGGGTTTCTGAAAATTGCTTTTAGGTTCATTTGGAGAGAGGAGGAGAAAGGAACCCGAGGATGAAAGATGCAGTGCAAAAGTGCACTTTAAGAAAGAAAAAAAAAAGTGCGGGGAG
>OMKY01052176.1:0-12184 GCA_900302395.1 Bregmaceros cantori | reverse complement strand
ACTTTCTCCAAAGCAGTAATCGGATTAAAGTTACTTACCCAAATTACTTCAGTTACTTTGCTGTCCCAGTTCCTTGTGAATCATTTTTACACATATATATTTAAATATATATTTAATAATAATATGCATATTAATAGAATTGATTGCTTTAAAATACTTAGTTTTACTTACTTTAAAACATTTTTATACATTTCTGTACCACTAAATAAAGTGTCAGGATAACAATTATATTTTTGAGGTGGATTGACTCTAAGTAGCTGCTGAATATGATGAAAAAGAAATAAAAATAAATGAATATATAATATAATAACAATATCACTTAGTTATTTTTAGTGAGTAATCACCAGTAGATTACTTTTTATGAGTAACTGTGTAGCAGTCATGGCACAGAATCTTTCAATTTGAAACATGGATGAAATCTAACATCGATCTCTCCCATGTTGTTATTTTAAAAGTGGATTATGATGATGAATGATTTATTTCACCCAGGCAGATTTATTGGATCACACTTTTATGGAGATTATTATTAACTATACAACTTGTGTGCTGAAGGTGAGGTGTGGGTCAGACCTGATTGGAAGGGTCATAAAGGGTTTGTGTAAAATAGAAGCAGCATGAAACCGCCGTGTGGGTTAGTTATTTTGTTTTGAATGTGTGTGTCTCAGTTCTCTACACCCTACACTGCACTGGCTGCACATCAGTTGCTTTAGCGCCCTCTCTTGGGACGTGGGAATAATGTAATAAACCCAGGTATGAGAAGGATACTTTTTAAGAGTGATCCCGTTAGAAATTCAGAATACTCTTGCCAAATCCAAATCTAGTAAATGTTACCATATCACCCCCATTCTCAACTCCCTTCCTTGTCCATTACAGGATCAAATTCAAAATCCTCACCGTAACGTTCATATCACTACATGGCTCGACAACTGTTGATCTCATTCAAAACCTGTGACTTTTAGACTGCCCTCCCCCACAATCTGAGGTTTGCAGTTACAATTGACATTTTAAAAAGCGGTTAAAGACCTTCCTTTTCAAATAGCCATTCACATAGATCTCCCAAACACTTCAATTGTCCCAATCGGCATGCACACCATTTCTCAGCCTTGTTTGTTTTTATTGTTCTCATCATTTTCTTTTGTCCTCTGTATTTTTAATAGCTCTATGTTTTTATTTTTTTGTATCCACTATGAAGCGCCATGTGGCACTCGTCTGTGCAAAAAAAAAAATCATTTTACTTACTTAATCTATAAGGGTTAGCGCAGCAAGAAGGTCCTGGGTTCGAATCCCAGCCTCCTTTCTCTGTGGAGTCTACGTGTTCTCCCTGTGTCTGCCTGGGTTTCCCCTGCGCACTTTCCCTGGTTAAATGGACACATGATTACACTGTACATGTATGTATGTGTGACTAAATAAAGTACATTTACCTTTAATCTATAGAACATGGCGTTGTAAGAGCAACGGACTACAACATGCTTTCGACCTACTTCTATTGGACTGCTCAACAAACCACATATAATGTGGTTAAATAAGCTTGAGTCAGTCGCTTCGTCTGTTAAGACAACTACCAAGCACATGTACGCAGAGAGTTGCGAGTTCACTGCCCCTCACCGACACACGTCTCCTTCCTCTTCTTTGCCCCTTTCCAGCTAATTGTTAATGAAGCTGAAATCAATCAATCCAGTTAGTATTTATATAGCACAGATTTCCAGGGGGCTGAGCGCTCACCAAAGTGCTTCACAGAAACATTCGCATAAAAAACAAACACATTATTAAAAGAGAAAACACATTAAAACAAGTAAAATACACTAATAAAATCCAATGAAAACAAATAGGTTTTCATTAAAGATTTAAAATGGTCTAGCAACCTGGCAGTCCGGATGTGCAGTGGGAGGAAGTTCCATAATTTAATTTAGGGGCAGCCACGGCGACAGCTCCTCCCTAGTTTTTAGCCTCCTAAAATGGTCCGAATTAAAAATAATAATAATAATAATACGTTTCAGATAGTTCATGACTTGCCACGATTTTAAACATTTTTTTGATTTCCTGTTTTGGTACAAAATGGTGCTCCATATATATTATTATTATTATGAACATATATGTGTATGCACATTTGTCTCTACAATTGATTGTCTACAATCTCTACAAATTAATTTAGTGATTATATGTGTGTAACTGTAATCTAGCATTAGATATTTTAGAACATAATTGTAAGGGAATTTATATATACATATAATAATGTGATTTTGCCAGACAGAAATAAAGTCAACTTGAACTTGATTACTTGAAAGTTCAGAGGTAAACAGGTGAAACTGTTATTTCCATCTCGTTATGCGTTGATGACGATGTGTCCCATATGAACCTCAGCAGCACCTCCCGATATGCCTTCGGCAGACGGGCTCGCGCTGGGGGACTTATGGGCTCTTTACCTCCCCCATCTGTTCGGAGGCGATAACTCTCCCTCTTCCTGTACCTGACGCATCTTTACCTCCTGACGCCACCGTCACCGGCGCCCGTTTATCCTGTCATCCCTTGTCAGCGCGGGAACAGCCCCATCTGGCAGCCCCAAGACGTCGACTCAAAAGAAGGCTGCCACCGTTTTTATCGCACTCCGGTGACGAGGCGCGGATGTTTAATGGCACAACATCAAGGAGCCGCCGGGGCCCGCCTCCTTTTTCACGTCTGCACCTCCCCCCAAAGCTGCCACCGTCTAGATCCAGCCCCGTCTCTCGGAGTCTGGACGACTTGGCGCTACAACCATATCAGCGTTTTGGTGATTTGCTTTGGGGGTGCAGATAAGTCCAATTGGGTTGTGGGGAAACGTCTCTTCTCTGACCGTGAAGTGAACCAGAATCTCAAATCCGCTGCATTCGGCCCCAGTCATCTAGGCCACACTCATTCCAGGAATCGGCATTGCAGTTATTTGCTTTTGGGGAGTGTGTAAGATAAGATAAGATAAGATACTTTATTTCGTCACACATACATACATGTACAGTGAAATTCTTCCTCCGCATTTAATCCATCCCCGAGGAGTGGTGGGCAGCTGCGGTGCAGCGCCCGTGGGCCAACTCCAGATTATAAGCCAGTACCTTGGCCAGGGGCACTGACTGGAGCAGGTTAACTAGAACACGTTTTTGGGGTTACAAGGGAACATGTCTCGTCTGAACGTGAACCTCAAGCTGAAATCGGTGGCAGAGTTGATAAGGGGCGCGCCCCCCATATCATAGGTTGAGGAGTGCCGCAGGTTCTCATCCCCTCTCCTGCTTTTCTGCAATGTCTCCCCCCAACTCTTCATCCCATTTTCCGATTTAATCCTATTACTATATCTCAATAAAGAATGAAAAATGGCACTTGCCCAAAAATAAAAAAGATGGATGTATAGTTGTTTGTGGTGTACATCCAAACATTAATGGCAAGTGACAACGTGACAAATTGAAAACTTGTGGAAAAGAATGTCCGCTTTCAACCAAATTCCGCCCACACGGCAGGTAACTGATACTGACGAATGAACAGTCAAGTAGTGAAGAAGAGTTAAGTGTTAGCATAGTTAGCAAGTTAGTTAACGTTGTGCCGATAACGCAGCTGCCACTGAGTAGATCCACCGATCCGCTTTGGAGGGAGCACAAGTGTAATTGGTTTGTGAGCAGGGGTGTAGTGGGAGTGGGACGCGCATGTACGGCATCCACTCATATCTGCCAAGACGAGCAAAACAAACCTGCCAATCAGTGGTGTCTGTTAATAGAATCCCCAGTAGAGGGAATTCACATTGAAACACACACTAACTTTAACTTAAATACTTGTGGGTAAAAGTACGAAATAAATATGCAAGTAAATGAAGTAATTGTAATTGTAATGAGTCGTTGACTGGTTTGACTGCAGCACACCAAGCACTTGGGCCGTGGCGCAACAGCGGCCACAGCTGGGGAATGATGAACATAGCACAAAGAAATGTGGAGAAAGAAAAAGGAGCTTTACACGTGGCTTAAAAAACAAAACAAAAACACAATCAATGACGTCACAAATCTCTTACCCCCACTTTGAAAATCCCCACTACACTGTTTGTGAGGGAACATGACCAGGAACCGAACCTGAATCTCAAATCCGCTGTGTTCATTCCACTGCATCTTGTGTCTTCACAATGAAGGGAAAAACAAGTGTGATGCGGTTGGCAGAGCCTGCGTGGGAGTACGCACCCCTGTCATTCGCTCATAACATTGCATGGCATTCAGAAACGGATTCAGGGGTCAGCTAAAAGGCTTGTCCGGTCTAGGCCTTACGCACATACAGATAAACATCACATATTAGTTTTATCATGTTTTTCTAACGAGTCACGGTTTGCTGAATAGACATTGGATCATTTTCAAAATCATCACAAAGTCATCTTACCAGATTCTCCAATGATCAGACGGTGTGAATGTTTTCACCAGGGTTTATTCAGGATACTTCAGGACAATTCAGCAATTGGCACAGTCAGTTACAGAGTGAACAGCATCCAAGACTCTCTGGTTCACTCCCTGTTCCGCTACTTCGAAGTTCGAACGTCTTTAGTCTAGGGGTGTTCGATCTGACGATCTTGAACCGTCCCACAATTCTAAGCAGCCACAATCTGTTATTTCTACTAGATCGGCAGTATCGCGATACACATGTATGTATATGCCTCAATACCGCGCCCACTCATGACACGTCGCGCTTCTTCATCCGCTCGGCCACAACAACACATGCAGCGTTTGTCATGGCAGAGGGGAACCTCCACATTCATTATATGGAATTGGTTCGGCAGGTCTCTGCAGCGTGTTGAGTGTATGTTGGCCCCGAACGGAACGAGTACTGCTCGTCTGTAAGATGCTGCAGCGTGTTGAGTGTCTGTGTGTTCGACTGTTCGCTCGGACACGGAGTGAGTACCCGCCGCGTCCCCGCAGCGCGCTGGGACACGGAGGGAGTCCTTCCCGGGGATGTTTGTGTATGTGTTGGCCCGATACGAAACGAATCCTCCTCTGCTGAAGACACAGCGTGCTGGGAGTCTGTGCCAGCGCGGACACGGAACGAAACATGTTGTATGAAGCGTGTTGTGGAGATTATTTTTTGACTATATTTCCACGGCAGCGCCGTGAGAACCCGCTGCCGTATCCACAACACGCTTCGTACAAAATAATATTCTCCACAACGCGCGTGGTACAACAAGTTTCATTCCGTGTTGGGAATAACACAGCACACTGTGGCTGCAGCCGATGAAGACTCATTCCGTGCCGGACGAAAACAGACACAACATGCCGCGGACAACCCCACAGCCGGAGAGGGCCTGCTCCGCGAACAGACATCCAACAGGCGCTACCAATCCGCTAGGCGCCAACAAAATAAAGTTCAGAAAAGACACAAGGAGGCACAATCACCGTGCGCATTGTACACTGCTGCTAGCCAATGCTAGCTAACACAACACATGGCACGGAGCACATGCCCACTTTGCCAAACCATTTCACCATCACACAAAGGAGGGGGGGGGGTAATACGGCCTATCTTAAGTCTATGATGAGACAGTGTGTTTGTAATATAACGGCACTAGAATATAGATGTCTGTGTGTAAAAAAAAATTCCAAGATCGTGATAAAATTGTGGGATCGTGATAAGCACTCCAACGATCGTGATCTACTTTTTTTCCAAGATCGAACACCCCTATATCATACCACCAAGCTCAGCGTTATGTTTGGAGTAGGGCTGTGCGATTTGGCCAAAAAATAAAATCCAGATTTGTGAAATCTCGATTTTCGATTTGTTTCCGACAGCTGACATTTTCAAAATATGACTCGAAGTTTTTCCTCTGGGTGTGGTCACATGTTCTTCTGGACCAATGGGATGGCTGCATTCACTGGTAAGTACGTCAACAATGAGTTCTGTGCAGATTATTGTGAGGCAGAAATCCGCACTAGAACATTTGGGTGTGGAATAGTACAATGCAAGTTACCACCATCATTTTTTAAATAGCACAATAGGTGTGGTGCTGTCCCATTAAAGTTCAAAAATAAGTCAGAACACAGCGACGTAACGGCACCGGAAGTCATATTCAACCTAGAACTCTTATGGGAACTACTCGCCGAACTCGTCCATAAAAGGAATTATTGGGCAACTTCGTGGAGCGTCGTAGAAGTGCACCAATCAAGCTCCCGATCCTTTGATTTTAAGGATCGTCTGATCCCGATCCCCGACGCCGAGCCCCTATACAGGGTCCTGATCATGCAAAAATTGGTAGTACCCAAACGATTTGCCACAATTGTCAAAGTAAATAAACAGTCATTTGGCTCCCCAACTCATTTACCGATCCTGATCGAAGAAAGTGTGATCGGCCCCCGATCACCGATCTGAGGATCGGATCGGTGCACCTCTAGAGCTCAGGGGTTGCAACTGATGATCTGTATTCCCAGTTATCTTCCAGTTCCTCCGCAGCACCGCGACGACCGAGCCAACGACCATCCCAGGAAACGACGCATACTTTCCACCATGTGGGTGACACAACAGACTCCCAAACTATTCTAAGATTCCTCCCTGTCTGTTTCTGCAGGGCTGGGTTTGATTATAATCATTAGACCCCGGTCTCCTGTGCTACATGTCGCACGCATCTCCGACGCCCCGCCACCAACACGGTCTACGTGTAGTAGTCACCATGTTCACACTCCCGCTAGGGAGAAAAGGATTGGGCGCGGTGGCTGCCAGCTTGCTGTCTAAGATTCAATATCTATAATATATATCTATATCCAGGGCTCCGAACCGGTTCAAGGAACGAAAACCAAAAACGAACGGAAATTTATTTAATTTTACAAGGAGCGGTCAGTTATCAAGCCCCATGTATCTGGGGCTCCATCTTCATCGACAGATGAGGAAGTGAATGTAATGGTGTTTTAAACCCGGTTTTCATGTTAATACAGTTGCACTGACGTTTGAAAGTCCACCAAATATATTTTGTGTGAACTATATAAAAAACATCTATATCTGTATATCTGTATCTATATCTTTATCTAATATCTAATTTAGTGCATCATACTTACAAGTTACAAGTAGGGCTGTGCAAAAAAAAATCGATATGAAATTGAAATCAGATTATTTTGTTCAGAGGATTTCTGAAAAGGTGAAATCGTCAAATTGTATTTCCTTTTCAACATTGATAATAATGATTTTACTGTTTTCAAGTTATATGGGTGAATGAAATGTATATTAATTGATAATTGTATTAATCCTAAGCCAAAGGGTGAGGTGTCTCTAATTTCAAAATGGACACATTTACAAAGCAGGTTTGCAAATTCTTGAGTGCTTCTAGTTATTGATAGAGTTAGTGCTAAGACTGTCACAATAACAAATTTTGCTATCGCGTTAAAGATAATATTGTCCTGTTTTTCTTATGCTTCGGAATTTCGATTTAAAAAAATCTATTTAAAATCGAAATCTGATTATTTTGCTCAGAGGGTTCAAAAAATCATCAAATCTGAATTTAATTTAAAAAATCTGGATTTTATCACATAGCCCTACTTCTTACTCACTTTATAGTGCTATAGTGATATCTATTCTTTTTTTTCTTAAGTTATTTTCTCCGGCGTCAGCGCCGTTTTTCCATCGTTATTGGATTAGGATTAGTCGGAAACTGGGTTGAAGAGATCGAGGGTAGACATTGCAGACAAGTCGACGAGCTTAGTCGAACTTGCGACACTGCGGACGCTAATATGAATGGGGTCGCGTTAGATGCGGTGTCCATAACCACTCGGGCAACGCGGGCCCCCAGTGATATCTATTCTAAGTCGTATAACCTAGATCTAGTAAAATATAATATAGGACCTCTGACATGAAAAGATCAAAAGATTGTGTCGCACGTGCGTGGACAGACCCCCCGCTCTCTTCGTCATTGGCGGTCACGTTAGCACGATTGATTGCAGTAGCCTACGCAAGCAGCGCATCAATAAGCTCATTTAGATAAAAGCCTGGTTAAATGTGATGTGTGGTGGGACACACTGAGGTAGGCTAGTTGTGGTCGAAGCTAGAACCCACGCCAACAGTAGAAAACATTGCAATATGCAGGGCTTTCAACCACTCGGTTCGTTCTGAACAGAAACGGAATTAAAATAACGTTTCAGGTTATGAGTTCCACCAACAAAATGACGTTCCCGAACCGGTCAGAACAACAAAAATATTGTTCCCAGAACGGTTAATTTTGTTCCTGTCAGCTGTTTAATGCTATATAATATCTGTCGGGGGCGAACCCACAACGAGTCACTACAGAGACCCGCTGCCCGCTGGTAGCACTCTACAGCCGACGTCTTGTTTCGCGTGGGGGCGAACCCACAACAACACGCTGCAGAGAGTCCTGCGAGGCTTCATACTTCACTGCATTGTAGATTTTATAAATACTCTTGTTTTATTTTTGAAGTTATCCAAAAGTGCACTCCTTTGAGGAACAAACTAAAACCGGTATCAACCGGTACCATTATTTTTAAATAAGTGTTCCTGTTCCGGAACATTAAAGAAATAATGGCGTTTCTGATTTTGTTTCTGATCCCTGGAAAATGCAAAAAGTTCCCGGTTTTCGTTCCTTGAAACGGTTCCAAACCCTAGTAACCTGGCAATACTCTGCATGGGTATACAGAATCATGAATATAAAACAGAGCATGGGTATACAGAATCATGAATATAAAACAGAGCATGGGTATACAGAATCATGAATATAAAACAGAGCAACACAAGGAACAGTAAACACTGGCTGTGTCAAAAATCGCTCTCAATCGACCAATCAGCGCGGACGTGGGGAGGAGTTTGTACGGCCTACACGAGACGTGGGCGGAGTTTGTACGGGCTAAGCAAGTCGTGGGCGGAGTTTGGTTGTCACGCCTCCACAACACTTGTTCCACTTACTGCGCTGTGACTGGATAACATAATTTGATCCTGGTTTTACCAGACCCAATACAAGTGTCTAGTGATGTGAAATGTGTGGACGATGTGTTGGATCCGCCTCGCCAGGCTAGCCCTAAAGACAATCTGGCAAGGAGACTGTCGGAGCTGGTATTCGAACCACCAACCCTTCAGTCTTCCACCCACCCTTCCACTTTCCTGACTGAGCTATAATGAGGATATTCCCAAACGAGTCATTTCCTATGGATTTTAACTGTGATCCTTTAACCAAACGGCAACAATAGGACTGGAATGAGATGCATGCTGGGCTGAGTCCGAACGAACCTTGGCAATAGCTGAGTTCAGCTATTGCCGATGTCGTTCCTCTACGCCCCAGCTCCTCCTCGGGGGGCACTTGTTACAGTACCATTAAGCAATCACCCCACACTCATTGTGGAAAACTTGCGTGGTTTTTATTGCGTTATGTAACCTCCTCTGTCATCCAACCTGCGTTGGTTACCCGACACACACCAGCATACAATCTCCGTCTCCGGTAACCCAGTACGCTCGCTCGCACATGCCGTCACCTAACACCGAAAACATTACTTCGGGGGGATTTCGGACATCACTTCACATGCCGTCACCTAACACCGAAAACATTACTTCGGGGGGATTTCGGACATCACTTCACATGCCGTCACCTAACACCGAAAACATTACTTCGGGGGGATTTCGGACATCACTTCACATGCCGTCACCTAACACCGAAAACATTACTTCGGGGGGATTTCGGACATCACTTCACATGCCGTCACCTAACACCGAAAACATTACTTCGGGGGGATTTCGGACATCAAAAACAGGTGTCCAACAATTCCAGGTCTTCTGTTAATGAGAAGGGGCGAGGCAGATTTTAAAATGAATAATATTACATCTCCGTAACACCATACTATCAAGTCTCAACCTATTATAGTCCCCTAATTATAATATAAGTCTCAAGTCCCTACCTATAATAGTCCCCTAATTATAATATAAGTCTCAAGTCCCTACCTATAATAGTCCCCTAATTATAATATAAGTCTCAAGTCCCTACCTATAATAGTCCCCTAATTATAATATAAGTCTCAAGTCCCTACCTATAATAGTCCCCTAATTATAATATAAGTCTCAAGTCCCTACCTATAATAGTCCCCTAATTATAATATAAGTCTCAAGTCCCTACCTTTAATAGTCCCCCAATTATAAGGTAGCCACCTCACTTTAGCTACGAATTATTAATGGTATTTTCTTACTTAGTCCCCTTATTAATCCCTTACTGTGACTTGCTCCTAGAGCCCGGACAGTGTAATAGAAACACTGCACTATGATGCCAAACCCTGATTTAAACTCAGCGATCAGGAATTCACTTTCAAAATAATCAAACCAGGTGAAAAGCACCAGGTGCTAAATTTACATTTATTTTTACTTATGGATAGGACAGGACAGACAATTCCAGGTAGAGAAAGACAGAGCAAATGAAAATGGAAATTCTTCCCAATAATGGGATAACACTAGGCCAGTTAACCAGGCACGCATGAAGTGAATTGGGTAACGCACACGAGATCAATGACTGTGCGCTCTACCGTAACAGTGAGCAATAATGCCCTAGTATTTGGAAACAGTAAACTTGAGTGCACTCAATAACAGACACAGTCAAGACAATCCCAGACAACAGACGGACAGGGACAAGACAACAATAACAGACACAGTCAAGACAATCCCAGACAACAGACGGACGGGGACAAGACAACAATAATAGACACAGTCAAGACAATCCCAGACAACAGACGGACGGGGACAAGACAACAATAATAGACACAGTCAAGACAATCCCAGACAACAGACGGACGGGGACAAGACAACAATAATAGACACAGTAATGACAATCCCAGACAACAGACGGACAGGGACAAGACAACAATGTGTGTGTGATTCCCCTTTGAATGCAAAACCACAGTTAAAATTGACAGGATTCCTAATCTGCCGTTGGCGCGCGTTGGAGCTCATTGGTGTGTATGCCGTCCCGACCGGTGGTGATGTGCCGTACTCACGACCTGGACGATCAGTACCGCGGGCCTCCGCACACAGCCCACACGTGCTTGTTCACCATCTCGCATGCAGCAGTCATCCGAGCCGTCCAAACGCTCACAGCTCTCCAGAACGACACTGCATCAGAGTTTAGCCTCATTAGTGTCTACGTCACCGGGAGCATCTACAAAGTCACAAATTGTTCGGTACTCACTCGGCGATGACTGGATCTGGATGTGAACTCCACGGCAGTAGCCCCGTCCTCCGCCGCCAGCGCACAGCTAACGACTCGTCTGAAACCCACCCTGTATCCCATGTATATGAACAGAGAACATGCACATCCACACACACCCACACACATACCTCCAACGCCACAGAACAAGACACACATAGAAGACAACATATAACACACAGGAACATTCAAACTAGTAGGGTGCTACAATAACAGACAGACAGAGAGAGAGAGACAGAGATAGATAGAGACAGAGCGAGAGACAGAGAGAGACACAGACAGAGAGAGAGAGAGAGATACAGAGATAGAGAGAGAGACAGACTGACGGAAATAGACTGTGACCCCCCCAGATCCAGGCTTTGAACCAATATTTTTTCCCCAAGCGTTTCGTTCCGAACAGAAACAGAATTATAACATTTCCGGTTATGTGTTCCACTAATAAATTGATGTTCCTGAACCAGTTAGAACAAAAAAAAATTGTTCCCGGAACGCTTAATTTCGTTCCTGTCAGCTGTTTAATGCATTGTAATATTTGTTGCGGTGAACCCAAAGCGACTCGCTACGGTGGCTCGCTGGTAGCGCTCTGCAGCCGAGGTCTCATTGCGTTGTCGGGCCGAACCCACAACAACACACTACAGAGAGTCCCGTAACGATTCCTACTTCACTGTTGCATCGTAGATTTTATAAATACTGTAACGAAAGGCTGTCCCCTTGTGGAGGAGCTGGGAATAGAGGAACTTACATCGGCAAAAGCTGAACTCAGCTATTGCCGAGGTTCGTTCGGACTCTATTTAAGGGCCGCGCCGGGGCAGGTTGAGACACCAACGGTGTCAGACCAGCATGCACCACGCTGGTGCATCTCATTACACTGCCCCCTCCCGACATGGCTCTCGTCCCGAGAGCCGGTCCAACTCCACGGCGCCTTTCGCCTGATCAAGCGGCCCCGCGCCCATCCCCACCTCTTCCGATCAGATCGGAAGAGCGTCGTGTAGGGAAAGAGTGTAGATCTCGGTGGTCGCCGTATCA
>OMKY01052160.1:4850-17271 GCA_900302395.1 Bregmaceros cantori | reverse complement strand
CTGCAGTGTGTTACCTCGCCTCGACCTCGGCTGCAGAGCACTGCCAGCGCGTCTCTATAGTCATGACTCCACGGAGAACTCGCTTACAAGGGGACAAGGAAGGGTCGGATGCCAGCACCCCCCCCCCAACCACACACACACAAATGCATTTTTTAAAATTTAATTTGTGGACAAAGCACCCGCTGGATGGCTGCGCGAGTGTAGCGGTTAAGACAGCCCCATACAGTGTTCGCAATGAAATGCATTTTGTATGGACGCAATCTTCCAAACTTGCTACTGAGACACACACCGACACACACACACACACCGACACACACACACACACAAATGCATTTTGTTTTATTTTATTTGTGGACAAAGCACCCGCTGGATGGCTGCGCGAGTGTAGCGGTTAAGACAGCCCCATACGGTGTTCGCAATGAGATGCATTTTGTAACGACACGAACTTCCAAACTTGCTACTGAGACACACACCGACACACACACACACACCGACACACACACAGACACACACACAGACACACACCGACACAGACACACACACAGACACACACACACGCCCGAGGCGTTGCGGGCTCGCTCTCACACCTCAAGAACCAAACTCCGCTCCCGTCTTGCGTCGCCCATACCAACTCCGTCCCCATCTTGCGTCGCCCATACCAACTCCGCCCACGTCCGCGCTGATTGGTTCGCATTTATGTTGGCGATGGGTATTCGAGCTTTCCCAGACCCAATTCAGCGTCTAGCGATGTGCAATTCGTTGTCGATGCATTGGGTCTGGCTTGCCAGGCTAGTTTAGTAGTAGTTCTTACTTATGTGACTTCCAGTACCATTTGGAAATGACCCATGACTAGCCAGACCTCTACTTAGTAACTTTTTTGTGAGGTAAAGTACATTTTTTTTTAATGTTTTATGTTTTTTTTTGTTTTCTTATTTTCTTCTATTCCTGTATGCTTTTTCATCTTTATTGATAGGATTAGTTGAAAACTTGGTTCACGAGATAGGATTAGTCGGAAACTGGGTTGAAGAGATCGGGGGTAGACATTGCAGACAAGTCGACGAGCGTAGTCGAACTCGCGACACTGCGGACGCTGCGGTAGACACAGCGCCACTAGCATGAATGGGGTCGCGTTAGGTGCGGTGTCCAAGACCACTCGGCCAACGCGGACCACAAAATGCATGTTTTAATGGGGAAAATAACATTCACAGTTATGCCAGTGTAGTGTAGTGTAGCGTAGTGTACACTATGCTAAGTGTAATTCAATTAAGAGCATAGCACATAGATTAGATAGAAGACGACAAAAGCCAATGTAGGGGATTTATAGCCTGGCAAGCCAAACCCAATGCATCGTCCACGAATTGCACATCGCTAGACGCTGAATTGGGTCTGGGAAAGATAGAATCGCCATCGGCACCAAAGTGGCGAACCAATCAGCGCGGACGTGGGCGGAGTTAGTATGGGCGGCGTAAGACGGAGGCGGAGTTTGGTTCGTGACGTGTGGCAGCGAGCCCACAACGCCTCGGGTTATAGAGACCCGCCGGCAGTGCTCTGCAGCCGAGATCTCTTTGTGGGTGCGAGGCTGCGAGCCCAAAACGACTCGCTATACAGAGACCCGCTGGCAGTGCGCTGCAGACTGCAGTCGAGGTCGAGTTGCGCGTCGGCGAGGCAACACGCTACAGAGAATCCCGCGACGAGACATACATCACTCTTTCTTTCTTTTTATTTATCTATAATAATAAATACTGCAATAATAACGATGATAATGCCATACATTTTATAATGTAAATATCACAATAATCACAGATCAATTTACAAAACGACAACACGGTTTGATGGTCAACATGTTTTACATTTTGACTGCGGCAGGTTTTTTTTCACCCCGGGAATGAATGGCACTTGGCATTTTCGGATGGATGTCGACATTTTGCATGTCTGATCTGATCTGATTTAGTACTTATTATGGAAAGTTGCAGCACTGCGTGGCCAACTTCTCCGAGAGTCCGTTACCTCTCTCACTTTAATTCAACACACACACGCACGTGTACACGATTCTTTTCATTCATTCATCACTGGAGCACCCTCCTTTGACTACAATACACTAGATTTCGTTGTCGTTCGGTGTCGCTGCGATGCCGCTCGCAATGGAAATTAACAATAGACGTGACCGTCAGCTTCCTCAGCTCCTCGATCGTCACGCCTACTGCGCTGTGATTGGATTGCCTGATTTAAATACTTGTCACACTTCCACGCCGTTTGTCCCACTTACTGAACGGTGACTGGATGACAACATTTGATTGACATGTTTGTTTTCAACATTTTTCAGTTTTTCGACTCCAGTTGCACCAGACCCAATTCAGCATCTAGCGATGTTCAATTCATGGACGATGCATTAGGTCTGGCTTGCCAGGCTAGGGGATTTATATACAAAGCACATAGACTGAGTATGACAAAGCTCAGAATTGATTCAACAAGGCAAAAATAATGATGCCAACAAAATGCAAAATACTAAATACTCTACTCCATTCGAAGGGAGGAATGTGATGATTGAGATTAACCAATGGGGGTTTCTATTATGCCTGCGTAGAAAAGAACCCCAACCTCAACCACACACCATTCCGAAATAACTCCATTCCGATAAAGATTGAATCCCAAAAACAATCCGCTTATTTTGCTACGGTTAGGTTACGGTTAGGGGTTAGGGACCCTAACAAAATAAGCAGATAACTTTTTGGATTCACACTTTACATCATGGCAAATGATATGCGAAAATTAATTTCGGAATGCAGAGGCTTTCCTCGAGGCAACCCTTGATTGGAGCCTCGGTGGAGACATGCCTCAGAGAAAAACGCAAAAACCTACCTGACACAAAGAAGCAAGCGCCTGCATGGCTGGCCATCACTGTATGGTGAATGAATTAATACAAACTCATATATATTAATACAAACTGAAACTCTTTCAGTACTTTCAGTCCTAAACTGGAGACTTCTTAGCCTGGCAAACCAAACGAATCGTCCATGTATCGCTCGAACGTGCGTTTGGGTTTGGATTCCATCTAAACAGAAAATCTTTGATTTTTTTTTTTAATAATGCTCCTCCTTCCCCCCACCACACCCCTTTTCGATCCCATCGACTCCAGACCCAACCGTACGTTCAAGCGATGGATGATTTGTTTGGTTTGGCTTGCCAGGCTAGACACTTCCACAGACTGATGAGTTTTTTTGACATTTTTTGATTTTTAATATTCTAGTAATCCCAATCAGGAAATAATGTACACATTCACACAGCAATGCCGGCGGCTATGGAAGGTGCACAACCACGACGCATTGGGAGCAATTTGGGGTTCAGTGTCTTGGCCAACGAAACTCTGGCATGGAGAATGCCGGAGCCGAGTTGTTGGAACGACTGCTCTCCCACCTGAGCTATAGCTAAACCCTGGATTGGAGTAATGACCCTATTCTTCCACAGGTTTTGTTATTTGCCATGCAAGGACAAGGAGATTTCTGCTCTTTGTACCACTCATACAAAGCAATGGCATATTGCATGTCCCCTCTGAATTTTTACCTTCAACCTGAGCTCAGCTGATGCCCCGAGAACCATTGCAGTTATGGGCGGTGCCTCACCCGTAACACAGATCAAGTGAAGCATGTTGAATGCATTCAATCGTGCACACACTTGGAGACAGAGACAAATGAACCCTCTCCGGTTTGGACAAACCTACAGACACACACTGACAAACGGTGCTCGTGCTCGCTGCACCGCTACTTAATTAGAACCATTTGCGTTCGTTCGCTAAGAGCTGTGATTGGAAGCAGATGGACTTCCAGGTTTCACCAAAATACAGGAAACTTTATTTATGGTGCCTGGTAACGGGGCCTCCCTCTCAGCTGACTGTGAGTGTGTTTGTGTGAGCGTGTGTCATCGTTATAGTATTCATCATCACACCAATACTGTGATGATGAAGACTTTTTTTTCCGGGGGGAGACATTGTACTGCTCGACCTATGGTCTGGAGGGCGCGCTCTATAACCACTCTGCTATCGTGCTCCCAAAAGGATTAATGACATTGACATTGATTGATTTATTTTTTTTTTTTAATGTTTTTTCCAGCCCATTCAGGCTGTTTTTTTCCAAGCTTTATTTATTAGGGTTAGTGGGGGGTAGACATGCAGGAAACACGTCGGTGATGGGATTCGAACCACCCACTCACCCCGCCATTAAGGCATATGCGTGCTTTCCAGTGCTCTGCCTAACCGACTGAGCTACTGGGCAGCACAGAACAGTGTCTTTTTTTACGCTATTTTCTCAAGCATCAGTGGCATTTTTCATCTATTGGATAGGATTCGTCAGTTTTAGTTTTTTTTTTTAGTTTTTTTTTTTCTGGCGTCAGCGCCGTTTTTCTATCTTTATTGGATAGGATTAGTCGGAAACTGGGTTGAAGAGATCGGGGGTAGACATTGCAGACAAGTCGACGAGCGTAGTCGAACTCGCGAAAGCATGAATGGGGTCGCGTTAGGTGCGGTGTCCATAACCACGCGGCCAACGCCCCCAGGATTCGTCAGTTTGAAAGAGGCCATTGTCAGGGACTGTGCATGCGTGTTGCGGGCTGCAGAGGGCATGATTGGGCCCCACCTCACATGTCTATTTGTGTGTGTTTAATACACGCCCTGGGGGTCGTTACTCTCCACCCTCTGTATCTGTGGAGATCCAGGCCCGTTCCTTGTTGTCCATCTTACGACTGATGTCTTGTGGGCGGGGATCACTGTGACGAACACGGCCACTGGAGCGAGACAGGCAGCAGACTGTGTGCCACCACCCGGGCTAAACAAACACCTTTCAGAGCTGACAAATCCTAAACGTGAAATATTGTCATGATGTTTATTTTACACAGCTGAACAAGTCAAGGTGACTTTCACAGGAACAGTGCGACGATGAACAGCAATGCTCGTAACAGGGCTGGCACCCATCAAACAAGGTTCACCGGGTGGATAGGTTGACATCGTAAATGTGATGGTTAATGAGGGGTTATGGAATGATGGAGTATAATTTATAGAGCTAATTTATAGCATAAGGTGGATTGCCCTGATGTGTGCCTTTTTTTGCAATATCCTTATGTAGTGTTGACAGTTGAACTTAATGTTAGACACATTACCATAGTTTGCTTTTACCGTAATTTCACTGACATTCATTAGTTTAGGGAGGAGCCAGAGCCACTGGAACCTGGCCCACATTGGGGCAATCCACCCTACTTACTATAGCCACAAAAAACAATTTTATGAAGATAGGGTAGCGAATGCACGCGCGGTGCATTCTGGGCAGCCACTGTTGGCGGTCCTCCATGTGCCTACACGCCTCTATATAAAGAGTTAGAAGGAAGCTTGACAATGACTGGTCTCAGTTATTGTCGACCCGAGTTCCTCTTTCCCCAGCTCCTCCACGAGGGGGCGCTTGCATTACATTGGTGTCGGTAGTGATCACACGCAAGTCACACTCGTTGGAGTGGAGCGGCCACCGGGGCCGGTGGCCATGACGGGGGGAGGCAGTGTAGCGAATGCACGTGCGGTGCATTCTGGGCCGCCACCGTTGGCGGTCCTCCATGTGACTACACGCCTCTATATAAAGCCTGAGTTCCTCTTTCCCCAGCTCCTCCACGAGGGGGCGCTTGCGTTACAATATTTAAAGTAATTTTGTTCACCAATAAACAAACATATGGAACCGAATAAAATAACCTCCTTGGCATGGGTCACTATTAATAACATCTAGTTGTTATGCTAAGTTAGCTTATTGTGAAGTTAGGTTGAGATGTGGTTGGATTTAGTCGTGTATATGCGCTGATTTCTGTCTCTGCTTTTACAGGGATACCTCCTGCCTCAGTCAATGAAAAGAAACATGTGCCTTGTTGATATCTTACCTCTTATTCCAGAAAATATTTATTGTTATTACAATCAAACAAAGATCACAATAAAAAACTTACACATCTTCTAATGCAATACAATACAATTCACAATTACCATTTCATTAATCAGACACACAGGTTCCATTATTTGATGTTTGATACCATGAAAAAGATGAATTATATCTGACAAAAATATGCTATAGTTACACTTCTCAAACTGAAATGACCCCCAATTAATATATAAGAAGACCTTAAATGAAATATAAAAGTGAAAAACAAATGAATATTAATTTTAACTTTAATTTACATTGACATATTTTTCAAATGTTAATGTTGTGGGCTAGGTTATTAAAATATTTCTGGCAACAATAAGGATTGCAAAAAGAACAGTACAAAATATGAGTGCAATTAAATTGTTCAGAATCGGTTTATATAAGTTGTATCATTGAAACCGTATTGACAGCTCCATCAGGTTAGGATATGTATATGCCAGTCGTTCTAATATTTTTCTTTCTTTCTAGTAAATGTAATAAGCAAGCATTCATTTAAATTGTCTTATCTTATCCTACAAAATAGAGAAATATTTAGCAATTTGTAGAGATGCACAATATTGTTTCTTTTACCGATATCTGATATCCCCATATTGTGTGACCCCTAATCTTCGATACCAAACCGATAACTGATATCAACCGATATCTAGATATATATTTATACTTCACACAAAAACAAATTTAAATTAATATGACAGTTTAATTATTATCCCAGGTTAAGAATTAATACAATTATAACGACCCAAACTATTATTACAACATACATTAAAACACTATGAAGATATTTAGATATTTAAAAGGGATGGTGGGGGGTTTATACCATGCATCTCTATTAATCAGGGGCAAAAAATTCAGCTCATCGACATTTTAGGAATTTATATATATATAATAACATCCTATGGTCCAATGCTAATGTCGCAAAGATGAAAATATAATATTCTTCTATATTTTAAGCAATTATTTAGTAAAAATGATTGTGATGATTGTGTAACATTAGACAATTGTAAATAATTTTACTTAATTTTCACAGTTTTTCCCAGAGCGAATGGCATGTTAAAGGAATGATTAAGGGTGTGAGAAGGCTATTCACAAACAAAAGATCTGAGGTTGAACATCTGCTTCGCTGTGGTTGAGTCTGAGATGAGTTCAGCTGAGGTGTGTGGTGGCATCAGAAGCTGTTTGCTAGGCAGACACGTTAGTTTGGAGGGCCAGCAAACTGCTCCATAATCTCCACCAGGGTATGGCACAGCTCCTTAGCCTACACGACAACACAACAACAAGAAATCAAAACCCAAATTAAACAATGGAAATGGGCCTGGGCTGGACACATCAAAAGGAAACCCTCGTCAACAATGGTCACGCCTTACTTTTTCGAATTCCTTATATTTTCTGAAAGCTCTCAAATCAAGTCACAAATAAACAGAGATGGCAAAAGTAGCCAAATTTCTTACTCGAGTAAAAGTAAAATACATTAGTAAAATAACAACTTGAGTAAGACTACTAAGTACTGATCCAAACATCTACTTGAGTAAAGTAAAGAGTACAGGCTGAGAAATATACTCTAAAAGTAATTTTGAAAGTATTTTTTTAAAGTATAAAGTACAAAGTACTAACAATAAAATTGTATGTAAATTGTATTTTTTCAATGCTATTGTTTGAATAGATTACTAACAACCTAGCCTAATTTAGCCTATATCTCTAAAACACTTGTTAACGTAATAACTGGGACTGCACTCGGTGCATCAGCACCCCCTACTGACTAATACATGTTATCCTACCCGTCAATGCGCAAAGAAAAAGAAAAAAGTAACAAGCCTGTTTTGGTAAAAGTAAAGAGTAGAAGTACTGATATTTTTGTTAAAAATGTACTCCGTACAAGTAAAAAGTAATCACACAAAAAAGTACTTCTAAAAGTACAGATACTTTAACATTTTACTTAAGCACAGTACTTAAGTATTTGTACTTTGTTACTTGCCATCTCTGCAAATAAAACATAGATAGAAGAAAAACCCAGTTCTTTCACACTCCAAATTGAGTAACAACGGGGTTCCTCAAGGTGCAGTGAGTTTAACTTTCCTTTTCACGGGCTACAGGAATGACTGCAGGAGTACACAGCCACGCAACTACATCCTCGAATTCTCGGATGACACGGTTGTAGCCAGCGAGTCATTTTGCCATATAAGTTGGGTTTTGGAATTCTGGGAAGGTGTTAGGGTTAAATTTAGGGTCAGGAGAAGGGTTAGTGGTTAGGTTTAGGTTTAGCGAAATAAACCACCTAATGTTAAATCCAAACAACAACAACAAAACAAAGGAAATTATCTGTGATTCCAAAGGAGTTTGATGTTACAACCCAGTGATCCTGGGGGCAACACAGAATGAGCAGGTGATGTGCTATAAGCTATATATGGACAATCCTTTCAAATGGAACGTTCATGTGGATTACCTGTGTGTAAAACACAGGGGCACAGGCTCTTCGGAGTAAGCACACAGTTATATCCACCTTTTATCAAAGCATAATAAGGAACGTTATGGCGGCCCGGGATGAGTCACTAACACTCATAGTGGGCACACAAGGCCATAGAGTGCTGGCGGAACCATCACACCCTCTATCCAATAGGTGAACGCCCTATCTTCCGAAATGTTACGAAATTCAGCCCTTAATTCCGGATTTCGGAAGATTGACAACGGAATGGGATCAGATTGTTTCGTCACAGTAGGGGGTAGGGGTAGGGGTCAGGCTTAGGCAGTAGGGTTACCATAACTCTACTGTGACTAAACGACCCACACGTTTTCGGAAGATTTCAGAACACAGGGCTTTCAGAACATAGGGATCAGAAGAGCCAGGATGTTCAAAACTGCTTTTTGTGCCCTACTTGGGTTCTGCACTTACTTTAAGCACATTTCATTCTATTAGCATATTTTTATCATCATTAGGGCTTTTAAACTACACTGCAACAGAATGCTTTCTTGATGGTATATTCAGTGCCCCGACGAAATTATTTCAGTATAATGCTGTAAGTTTTGTATTTGCATTTCTATCTTTATCTTATCCATCTGCCAAATCATTGTGCCACTGTTGTTTTAATGTTTTTGTGTCAGGTAAACTGTGTTAGTTGTAATGTTGTCTTGCACCTGTGAAGCGCTAATGTGACATTGAGACCCTGCCCATGATACATTTTCCTCTGGGATAATAAAAGTATATCTCATCTCAGTATTAGAGTAGTTAATAACTGAACTCCTTTAACGTAGGATGAGAGAGAAGAAGTGAGAATAAGGAGGACATTAAGAAATTGCTCTGATTAAAAAAATACCTACAAATTTGTAAACATTTAACTTGTATACATTTACATTTCCTTCCATAGACACCCGCTACTCCACCAGGACTCACAGGCGTGCGATACACATAACTGCAGACCATTCCTACCCCGGCCATCATCTATTCACTCCACTACCTTCTGGTAGGAGGTTCCGGTCGCATCAGAGCCAAAATCTCACGTCAGTGTCAACCGTTTCTACCCCGCCGCCATACATCTACTGAACGCCACTAAGTAGGCTAATCTCATGCCCCCTGCACTAAACACTTTAAGATCCCCCCAATTCCTGGCCCCAACAACTACCCCCATATATACAAGACTGCTGAGAACTTGACTGACCAGCTCCAAGAGCACTAAGAACTTATTCACTTATTGACGTATGCCCTTTATTTTTATTTTATTTTTTATTCTTTGCTCTTTTTATTTTTTTCTCTGCACCGGTACCGAAAATAATTCAGAGTCTGTGACTTGTTCTTTGAAAATGGCAATAAAGATGATTCAGTTCAGTTTAATGAAGCTAATGCCAATTTAAGGTTGTCAATGTGAAAACTCCTTTGGAGCAAAGGACATTGACTTTTGACATGAGAAATTTGTATACATTTCACTTAACTGTGTAAAGAAACATCTTAGAACAAAGCAGAGAAGGTCCCCCACCACTGAGGTCATCTATGAGATATTACTATTTTGTGTGCAATGCTGTGTTATTTTAGTAGTATATCTGTTTCACAAATTCGCAAGATATGCAAGAAAACAGGATGAGATGTTTCGGCCACGTACAGAGGAGGACGCCAGGAAGAGAGAGAGAGAGCAAGATATGCATCGACGGCATTAACATAATTATTTATTATGAATGGATGGTGAAATACCTGCTTCAGCTGCATGGAGACTTTGTCAGGGCGACTTGGATCACCATAGTTTATTTCCAGCGCTGGCGATTTCCCTGACTTCTTGGGTCGGACTGTGCGCATGGACCGCACTTCACTGATGGGAATGGCGGCAGCCTGCGTCTGTTGGGGGACATATTAACCAATTGACATTGTGTGTGAATTTCTACCTGGCAGCACCCCCTTGTGTCATTTTACACCCATTACACTCTAACCTCTCATACCGAGTACGACCTGAGAAACTATGCAATGATCCAAGTACCACCATGATGACGATTGTGATGCCGTTTGTCTCATGCGGTGGCGGTTTATTTTCCCTCAACCTAGTTTGCACAGTAACTAGGTCTTGTTTTATGTCACTCTCCATGTAATTGCTAAGGAAGACAATGCGGGCAGTATAAACGGTTCAGCCATCTCATCATACTGAGGCATTGTACTGCAGTGGGCAGTCAGAACGGCAGAGAAAATCATCGGTGCCCCCCCCCCACCCCTACCTTCCTTGCAGGACCTTTTCCAGGACAGGGTGGGGAATCAGGCCAAAAACATTGTAGCAGACCCCTCCCACCCAGCGCACCACCTTTTCTCCCTCCTGCCCTCAGGAAGGCGTTACCGGGCCCTGCGTACTAAGACCCTTAGACTGAAAAACAGTTTCTTCCCTTAAGAGGTGATGCTATTGAACACAGGGGATAGCCCTGTTTGATATGTTGACATGTCACATGTATAGACTCTATGCCGGTGCCACTTTATAACTTTATGTGTTTTTTCTTCTTTTGTTTTTTGAGCTTGTTCTGTCGATCTTGAGAGAGTTGCTTCATGCCTAACTAAAATGCAATGTGTGTGTACTGCCGTCATGTATATGCAATATGGCAAATTCAAATTCATCTTGAATCTTGTATTTTTGCGATTTACAATGTGAAAATGTGGAAAATCAAAAAATCCTCCCATGTACCACCAGCATGCTCGCGTACATCTGGTCATACATGTACCACAGTCTGCGCACCACTGTCCTAGCTGATCAGTAACAACACAAGGTGGTCAGTGGGGTGAAAATGTGGTGATTTTGAAGTATTTTGTATTTACATATTGTATTTTATCTGTCAACTCTAACTGCCATATTTCTCTGACTGTGTGCTGCTGGTTTTACCAGTGTCTTCGGATCCAGGAACAGGACTCCATCTGTGTTGACCAGCACCAGACAGGAAGATGGACAGCCCTCTACGCCAGTCACGTTGGTCACTTTGAAAGAGTTGCACCCGAACAGAGGCATGCTGCTGAGACGATCTATCAAGAGGATAGAATGATGTATGAATGAAATGTTATTTGAATGAATGAATGAATGAATGAATGAAATGTATTTAACGACAGAGAGTACAGAGCCATTGGTCACTTCAACATGTTACACAGCAATAGAGATGGCATTCATTGCAAGGTGTTAATGGTATGAATAAATGGATATACACAGGATTAGCAGATTGCTAGATTACACCTGGCTGTCGGCGAAGCCCCCCGAGGGGGCTCGTTGATTAGAGTTCATATAAGTTCTGTTCCCCTTAGTGGAGGGGGAGGGGGGTGGCTCGCTCGAGGCGTTCGAGCCCGGTGTGAGAGGGCAGCCGTTGAGTTAAGCACATTGCGGTAGTTGTCTACGCAATATCTCATGCGTAGTGCATAGGTTCTTCATAGGTTTCAGACTCAAACTTCCCGAAGGCACGCAGGAGGGAGTCAAAACGGTCATCGATTCGATCACCTAGCTCCTGGTGGAGAGGGTTTCTTTCAGTTCTTTTAGCCGTTTTTCAATGTTTTTGAGCTGTCCGTCAATTTTCTTGTTAGTTTTGGTGTTGGACACGGCAGTGTTTTCATCGATTTTGAAGAGCAGATCTTCTTCCATATGTCGGTTCACGTCTGTACAAATCAAAACCATGCTACTCTATACATTTGTATCTGGCCTATGCCAGCCCTTTTCAAATTCAGCATGCCCCAGTGCCAGGCTTTTTTTCAACACGTGAGTGTTTTTTCTAAGCCCATAAAAAAGTTGTGTGTCGTTGTCAACAAAAACACATACGACTTCAGACTTTCCTTTATCATCAGAAAAAAAATGTTTGTTTCTATTTCTGTTTCCATTCTTTAGTAATAGTGTAATGAAGATTTCTGTCAAAATCCTGAATAAATGCAAATGCAGTACCGTCCCCTGTCCGCCACCTCTATAGATGCTATAGAAACACACCCGGCGGAAGGGACGGTACTGCACCCACACTGATTTTTGTTACAATGAAAGCCAAAGACG
>OMKY01052121.1:0-10551 GCA_900302395.1 Bregmaceros cantori | reverse complement strand
CCCCCCGACCCCCCCTAGATTACATTTTTGAAAGAAGCATTGTAAGGAGCGACTCTTTTCTGTAATCCTGTTATCTTAATGCAATCTCATGTAGTCCAACACTAACTCGTACCCCACCGCGGCAGGCAAAGAACGCTCTGGCCCACGCCATACAGTCGGCCAGACACGACTGTGACCTGCTGAGAGAGCAGTATGAAGAGGAACAGGAGGCCAAGGCTGAGCTCCAGAGATCCATGTCCAAGGCCAACTCTGAGGTGGCTCAGTGGAGGACCAAGTACGAGACCGACGCCATCCAGCGCACCGAGGAGCTCGAGGAGGCCAAGTAGGATATATTGACAATGTTCATACTCTCAAAACAAATACTATAGACGAGTTTACGTGCAAAACACTGGGGGGAGTCGTTTTGACGCACGCTTCTGTTGGTCACTTACGTTGCCTGTAAGTATGTATATAAAGTCTGGTAGTGGGTGGCCGTGTGCGGACTCAAAACACACAAAACGCACACCAGTTCAAAATCCGACCACTAGACGTCAGTCTGTGACCAGTTACACATCGACCCCCTTGCTTCGTTCATTGCTTTGTATAAATATTGATGAAATACAGTCAAAATCCTACTTGAAGTTACTCACCGAGTGGTCACATGTTCTTCTGAACCAATGGTTGCTGGCTGCTTCTACTAGTAATTCCAAAAAGAATGATTGCCCTGATTATTAAATCATGCATTTGTGGGTCACAGATCTGCACGAGAGCATTTGGGTGTGGAATAGCACACCGCAAGTTACCACCATCCTTTTCCACCGAATAGACATGTTGAAAAATAGCCAAAATCAATGACACCAGACGAGATGTTCAGAGTACAAAATTTAACCGGAAATACCCGCCGAACTCGTCTATATCAAACGTAAACTTTCTTGTTAAATGACAGGTTTAGGGTTTTTAAATACAGAGACAGTTTCAACCGCCGGTTCGGCGGCCTTCTTCATGAGTTGTCATTCTGTTGACATGGTGACGTCTGCATTCTACCAGCCTGTGGGGGTCGTTGTGAAGGAGTGGGGGTGGGAACCGTTCCGAAATAACTCCATTCTGATCATCTGACCATGCCAAAAACAATCCGCTTATTTTGTTATGGATATGTTAGGGTTAGGTTACGGTTAGTGTCAAATGCAAACATAGATTGATAAGGCCAAGTAAGACTTGGACAACTATGTAGTGTTTATACGATCATGGAAAATGTGGAAAAGTCATAGAAACTAATTTCCAACCAAAATGGAAGGTCATTGGATATATAACTTAATTTGTCATGTGGGAGCTCTCAGGGTCCAGAAAACATCAAGCTCTGGGGTGGGGGAGCTAATATATACTTAGTATATTAGAGACGGATCCATGCCAGAGGTCAGCGGAGTGCGCTCCCCCTTAGGATTATCTTGACGGTATGGCTCTGTTCGGATGAACTCCTCTATTTCCATGAGTACCATGGAAAAGCACTAATTCAGGGAGCAGCAGCAGTGTAGAAAATATTCACCCTAGCACGCAGGGTGAGAAGGCAGCAGTAGATTAGGGGATTCTCACCCCAGCACGCAGGGTGAGATAGCTAACCCCCCATGAACAGAGCCAAGCGACGTGACAAGAGAACATCATACACAACTCTTTTTCCATCTTGGTTAGGTGGAGCAGGGGAAGGTGGTGGGTAGCAAAACAAATCAGTACACTATTTAGAAGCGGGTAGAATTTATAGGGCGCACTGAAGTTGTCCGGCCAATCACTAGGGGAGAGAGTTAATCAGCTAAGGCGATACTCCTGGATCAATTAGAAATGAATGAAGGGGAGGGCAGCAAGCATCTTAACTATCATGGCCTGCCAGTATTGACGTTAGTACTTTAATTTGTTTGTCTGAACAGAAAAAAGCTTGCTCAGCGCCTGCAGGATGCTGAGGAAGCTGTGGAAGCCGTGAACTCTAAATGTTCCTCGCTAGAAAAGACCAAACATAGGCTCCAGGGGGAGATTGAAGATCTCATGGTAGATGTTGAAAGGTCCAACGCTGCAGCCGCAGCCCTGGACAAAAAACAAAGGAACTTTGACAAGGTAACTAGGGACACTTTCACATTTTGACAATAACCAATGTTATGTATGTAAGTATAGTATTTAGTAGTATAGGATGATTAAAGCAAAGGCCTGGAAAGAGAGTGACGGATGAAAATGACAGCTGCTAAAAAGCTGACAATGTTCTCCCCCATGTGGCCATCAAGCACATTGCAGCAAAAATTGATGTCTTCCTCACAGTTATTAATACAATTATAATGGCCCGAATTGTTACTTAAACACCCATCAAAATGAATCATCAATAATCTTTGAAATCTGTTAGAGTTACAATATGTCATATTTTGTTTATACTTTAGTCATTTGACCGATATTCAAAAACCAACACAAATACCTTCAGATATTGATTTTTAGTGCTGAAAATATTGGAGGCCCAATAATATTTTCTCATATTTATTTCGTAATAGCATCTTTAACTAATATTGCTTTACATGGATTTGACAGATGCTGTTAAGTTTGCTTTATTCTGTGAAGTGCTGCATTGAGTTTACGTACATGGCAGCCCCTACACTGTAGCATCCGCTACACTGAATTCCTCCATCCATTGCCTTGAACCAGGTCCTGGCTGAGTGGAAGCAGAAGTATGAGGAGTCTCAGACTGAGCTTGAAAGTGCTCTGAAGGAGTCCAGGTCGCTTGGTACAGAGCTGTTCAAACTGAAGAACTCTTACGAGGAGTCTCTGGACCAACTTGAGTCAATGAAGAGGGAAAACAAGAACCTCCAAGGTATGGTACCTGCAGTGTTGGGCAAGTTCACTTTCAAGATGAACGTGTTCAAATTTGAGTACAGTCCTCCCTGTAAAATTAATTTCATAGGTCATGATTTTGAACTATGAGCAGGTGGTTCCCCAAAATTAACTTTTTAGTTATTTTTCTACGTTTCTGTCAGCTATAATTGGTCAACATTATTGACAGTGGACAACCAAAATAAAAGACAATATTGACAATGTTTTAGCATTGTGTTAGATTATGGGCTGGGTTAGATTCTCAGAGGTGGATAGAAGCTGCAGTTTGGAATGTGCTTTTGCTTTATTGCTGTGTGGACGGGAACCTGCGGCACTGCTCGTCCTATGATCTGGGGGGGGTGCTCTATAACCACTCTGCTACCGCGCCCCCAATTAAATTAAGAGAATTGTCTAGTTATAAGCACATAACTGCGTGATACTGTGTGTTGCTGGCATTTTTGATTTTGATTTTTATTATACATCATGTCATTTACAGATGAAATAGCCGACTTGACCGAGCAACTCGGTGAGACTGGCAAGAGTATCCATGAACTGGAGAAGTCTCGTAAACAGCTGGAGCAGGAGAAAGCTGAGCTCCAAACCGCCCTTGAGGAAGCTGAGGTTACGGAAAAGAAAATATTTTATTTTGTTTGCCTCTTCACAGATCAATTAACTAGTTAACTCACCCAAATCTCACACTGACATCTGTTCCTTCCTGATGTTTGCCGAGACCTTTGTGTGTGCACTCCACGGACCCAAACACTATACTATATTTCCCGCATTGTTTCCCTAGCGAAAAAAGCCTGTGTGTAGATTGTTTTGAACATAAGATGAAAATGATGTCTTTCCGCGATTATGCATGACAATAGAAATGGCTCTGGCTGTTGTTCAGCTCAGCAGCCTGAGTGGCTCAGCCGTATTGTCCCCGCCTGCAAAGCAAAAGGTTCGTGGTTCGATTCCTGTTAGAAACACTTCATTGGTGATGATAATTGTTTTACATGCAAACTGCGTATTTACTGTTGATGGTTTTTTTGGGCACAGAATATTATTGTTGTCATGGTCTATTTGTTAATATCCTAGTCATTCTTAAATGACTGCTGTTCACTTTCAACTCATTGCACAGTTTTTCCCCGCAATCATTACTTTTTTTGGCAGTGAGGGCTGAGGTGAAGGCCCAGCTGTAAAGTTCACGGTTCGCCACTGCAACTCACATACCTTATTTTAATGGGAAGTATTTGGAAGTGATTACCTGCTTCTATCTTCACCCCTTTTGGGTCCATAGGGCTATGCTAACAAAGCACGACTGCGTGCAGAGCGGCTGTATGCATACTATCAAGGAACAACATAATTACCTGCACCGGGGCTGCGCCGCGAAGCAGGTTGTTTTTGGTCACGTTGGTTGGTTTGTCTGTCCCCAAGATAACTGAAAAAGTTGTGCACGCATCTGGATGAAATTTTGTACAGTTGTTGGAAATGACACGCACAATAATCAATTAAATGTGGTGCATTTCTAAGGCCGATAAGTAACATAATTATAATTAATGTAGTTGGCACCTTCGCCGGTGGGATTACACTCTATCGCAATCGCGCTACTCAAGCACTTGCATTGATAATGTGTTGCCCATGAGGGGCAACACAACTGCTAGCACTGAAAGTACTATTTTTTTGTAACACTACGGCACAGTTTTGCACTCTCTAAGTGCTTCTAGTTCGGCATGTTTTCAGTGGTTGTTTTCCTTTACTGATCTTCAAAATCTAAATAAAGTCTCACCAACAGGGTTCCCTGGAGCATGAGGAAGGAAAAATCCTCAGATCCCAGCTCGAGTTCAACCAAGTGAAGGCCGAGATTGAGCGCAAGCTGGTCGAAAAGGATGAGGAGATGGAGATGGCCAAGCGCAATCAGCAGCGAGTGGTGGACACCTTGCAGAGCTCCCTGGAGGCCGAGACGCGCAGCCGGAACGATGCCCTGCGCATCAAGAAGAAGATGGAGGGCGACCTCAACGAGATGGAAATCCAGCTCAGCCAGGCCAACCGGCAGGCAGCTGAAGCTCAGAAACAGCTCAAGGCGGTCCATGCCCACCTCAAGGTATGGTCAATCGAATAGGGGATGTTATTTTATTATGTAATTTCATATCTATGCATTTTCATTCATGGAGAGCAAGTTTTTATTAAGCACAACTTGCTTAGGGGGGGCATAAGTACCACTATGAGAGCACTTCCTGTTGAGCATTGGAGTCATTGCGCAAAAAATAAAATAATTTTTATATAACGACAATAGAAATTGTTTGTGTTTTGGGAAAAGTAAGGAGGAGATCTATAGTGCTGATATTTTGTTGAAGATCTACTGAGTACACATTAAAAAAATCTACTGAGTACAAGTAAAAAAGTAGAAATAAAAAGTTGTCCAAATGAATACTTCAAAAATAATAGATACTTGAAAAATCTACTTTAGTACAGTCTGTCTACTTTGTTACTTGTCATTTCTGGACACATGTTACATGGTGCCTTGCAAATAAAACTTGTGATTTGATTGAAGACATTCAACGCATGCTTACTTTTCTTTCTTAGGACAGTCAGCTGCAGCTTGACGATTCCATGCGTGGAAATGATGATCTCAAAGAGAACAATGCCATGGTGGAACGTCGCAACAACCTGCTGCAATCTGAGCTGGACGAGCTGCGGGTTCTGGTGGAGCAGACGGAGAGAGCTCGTAAACTGGCTGAGCAGGAACTGATGGATGTCAGCGAGCGAGTACAGCTGCTGCACTCTCAGGTTGAGCACCAGAATCAGCTTCATCTGTTATGTTTGTATATTGTTGCAGCAGCTCAGATAAGGTGTACATAGAGAATTTTTGACATAGAGATATGTCTAGTAAAGGGTTCATTTATTTAAACTATACTCGGCAGAGCCGGGTATCAAACATGGCTGCTAACTGGCTAGCTATGAGTTAGCAAGAGCAAGGTACATTCACAACCTCCAATGGGAGGGGACATCCGATCAGGATAATGGAGGAGAGACTTTATCAGTTACATTTCAGTGACAACATACTGTATTTCCTGCACTATAAGGCATACTGGAACTGAACTTATTCCATGCCACCACAATTGCTGTGTGAATGTGTAAAATATAATAAAAATAAATAATTGAAAGAAATATTGCATGCCCGTGCCCCTTTTGAGAATGAAGTGCAGGGACATGCTATTAATAAATGTTTACTTTTGCAAATATATAATTGCATGATTTGTATGAAATACACCTAAATACATCCAAATATCCAATTATAATTTACAACATAAGGAGCAAACCCACAGTGACCTCATTGTGTTGCCATACTAAATCAGTTACAACATTGATGTACCGCAACTCTACTACATTAAAATCTGATTTTACAGTTTACATATTTTAAATATCATATAGCAAAATAATCTGATTTCGATTTCAAATATTTTTTTTGCACAGTCCTAGTGGAAAATCGGAGTGAAACATACTAGAGGAGGATGATCTATCGAAAGTACAGATATATATTGAAAAAAATAAATATTTTAGTGCATTGAGTATTTTCAATATTTTTTAAACGCCATATTTTTTTGCCTTTACATGTCTCCACCAGTTAGCAGTGAAGTATGTTATGTTGTATCATCTTGTTGTTGAAATAGACATATACTGCCCTCTATGGGCAAAGGTTGGTTCATCACTTTGTATATGGATAGGTTTCATTTAGGAGGAGTGAAAATTGGGCTACGCTGTCAACCTTTTAAAAAAAAAAAAAATTTCAACCGTGATATGGTTATCGGGGGTACAGCTCGATATATATATATAGTGATATGAATTTTACACCGTATTCATATATTCCACTGTAGAACACCAGCCTGCTGAACCAGAAGAAGAAACTGGAAGGGGACTCGGCCCAGCTTCAGAATGAAGTGGAGGAGGCGGTGCAGGAATGCAGGAACGCCGAGGAGAAGGCCAAGAAGGCCATCACGGACGCGGCCATGATGGCCGAGGAGCTGAAGAAGGAGCAGGACACCAGCGCTCACATGGAGCGCATGAAGAAGAACATGGAGCAGACCATCAAAGACCTGCAGCACCGGCTGGACGAGGCCGAGCAGATCGCCATGAAGGGTGGGAAGAAGCAGATCCAGAAACTGGAGGCGCGGGTGGGTGGTCTCTTTATCACTGGAGGCGTGGGTGGATGGGGGAATCACTAAAGGCCATAAGGCCCAAAAGACTGAAAATTCATAACTTCCCTATACATAACTTGATTGCTGTCAAAGTTTGCACAGTTTGTGGGTGGCCAGGGGGCTTGTACATGTCAATTTTAAAGCAAAATGGAGCAACTAAGAGAGATGCCTTCTTGGGGGGATATCAATGATAATAATAGTTAGAAATTTAAAAATTCCAAAAGGCGCTGAAAGGCTTAAAAATGTATAAATTCATACCCCCCCCTGCCCCCCCAGACGTAAGCATATCGAATATAGTTAAAGGCGCATTTCAGCGCCTTTCGTCCTTTAGTCATTCCCGATGGATGGTCTTTTTACCACTGGTGGTGCAGTGGTTAGCACTCATAGCTCACAGCAAGAAGATGCTGGGTTTGAATCCCAATCCACCCACGTTCTTTCTGTGTGGAGTGTGTGCATATTCTCCCTGTGTCTGTGTGGGTTTAATCCGGGTACTCCGGCGACCCCACCACTAAAAACATGTTCTAGTTAACCTGCTCCAGTGAGTGTCCTTGGCCAACACACTGGCTCAGAATCTGGAGTGCTGCACCATAGCTGCCCACTGCTCCTAAGGGATGGGTAGAGGAAGTAATGTGGAGAGTTTTACTGTATGCATACGATATGTACTGTAAGTAGCTTAACTTTACCTTACAGATTGTCAGGATGGAGAAGGCTTCCGGCGTGAATCAGTGTTTTAAATGTCATCATTCGGTTGGAGCACACGCCCACCGTCCGTGTTATTAAAAAAGCATGGCAATTCCACACCCAAATGTTCTCGGGCAGGTCTGTGCCCCTCACACTCACGGTTTAATCATTCACGTAATTGAGTAATTATAAGTTGTATTCTCTGGAGAATGGGCAATTGGTCACAGAGCAACCTGTAGCAAGCATAAACATTAGGCATTTTGTGTGGGAAAATTCAGCCACTTTGCTCTGCTACTTTGCCCTACACAGGCTACTATACAGACACTGGAACTTAATGAATTTCATTAGAACAAAAAATGCATTCAGTTTTCCACATATGAACTTGTCTTTAGTGTCACTTTTACTCCCTTCCAGTTGTATATTGAATAGGTCCTGATTTCATTCTATTTGCTTTACAGTGTTGTTTTCCAATCTGTGACGTTTCTGTCCACTAGCTTCCTATGCTAACGTGCCAACCCTCTGATCTCATAAAAGGTGCGAGAGTTGGAGGCCGAAGTGGAAGGAGAACAAAGGAAGAGCAGTGACTCCATCAAAGGCGTTCGTAAATATGAGCGTCGCATCAAGGAACTCACCTACCAGGTAGGGCTGTGCAAAAAATCGATTTGAAATCGAAATTGGATTATTTTCTTCAGAGGATTTTTGAAAAAGTGAAATCTTCAAATCAGATTTCCTTTTTAACATTGATAATAATGAGTTTTCTGGTCTGTTTTCAAGTTATATGGATGAAAAAAATGTATATAAATTGATTTTAATTGTGTTGATCCTAAGCCAAAGGGTGAGGTGTCTGTACTAAATTCCAAAAATGGACAGCATTTGCAAAGTTTGAAAAATGAAACTTTTGATATATTTTGTCCTTTTTTTTCCTCTCAAGAAATCGGAAACAAATCGAAAATCGAGATTTCAAAGACACAAATCGGGATTTTATTTTTTGGAAAAATCGTACATCCCTACTACCAGGTAATGAAAAGGCTCAAAACGTTGATGTGTGAGTATTATTGTTTTTGATGGAGGGGAGTGATATATTTATTCTATTCCCGGAACATAGAGTGTCATGGATGTAATGGTTTTGTTTCCCCGTCCGTCACGGGCAGATCCTGCATGTTAACGTGTAACTTTTGAACGGATGGATTTGTCCCAGATTCAGTGTGTTGATGCTCTAGGGAAGGTTTGTGAACTGATAAGATTTTGGAGTGTTGCGTTTTTCTTTTGATAACAATAATATGCTTTGAATGTTGGAAGTGATTCAATCATTTACTTGTAAATGTTGATTTCTTTACCTTTTCACCTTCAATTAGGATTGAGCGATCACGTGACTTGTGTTCGAGTCCGCTTCCAAACTCATCGCATTGGTTGTGGAGGAGTTCATTATACGTAGTAGGAGCGGCCTTGAATGTCAACAGCCGCTCCCCGTTTGCATGCCGACCGTTGCGGCTGCGCGCACCTGCACATTCCATGAAGCTACAAGTTGGAGCCTCCGAGAAAAAGCGGCCACCCCGTTGGTCCTTATGCGGTCACATGGTTCTACACGCAGCGTTGTGAGGCATCTCGGACGCACCAACTCGATGCGAAGGGAACGCAGCATTGCAATACTACTAGTAGATGCTAGACACTCATTTAACAAATATTTTAGGTAACTTGAATGGAACCTGAATAGAAATGTAGCGAACACACCCTCGTCCCGTCCGGAATGCAGTCGATGGTCAGTTTCTTCTCGTCCAACAGACCAACAGCAGCCATGAAGATGGCGTCTTTCCGTCTCGTCAGATTGCGGTAAGGTTCCATTTGGGGAAACGAATAAATGTAACCTGCGCGATGATGCTCCACAGCCTTTAACGCAGCGATTCCCAGGCATGTTGGCTTGCACACCGGGCACGTGCATCTAAACAACTCCACGTGTATACATGCAACTCCGCCTGAAACGAGGAGATGCTAGTCCTCTGCTTCCACGAGTGACGTCACCTTTCGTTCCCAATTGCCTCTGTATTTTTAAATACGTTTCAATCCCCAGAGTTGATCAATAACATTGCATCTCCAAATTGGTCTAACTGTCATTTGCTTTTTTTCCCCTTCCAAGACTGAAGAAGATCGGAAGAACTTGACCCGTCTGCAGGATCTTGTGGACAAACTCCAGCTGAAGGTCAAGTCTTACAAGAGATCAGCAGAGGAGGCTGTAAGTCCACACACTAAGACTCTGAACATTACACTTTATGACATAGGGTGTATGTTTCCGGAACATTCCCAGTATGTAATAATACAGAATAATAAAGTACGTAATAATAATCTTAAAGCATGTAATACGAACTATAAACAGAGATGGCAAGTAACTAAGAGCAAATGCTCCATTACTGTACTTAAGTATATTTTATTACTAGAGATATATAGAGATATCAATACTTTCTACTTTTTACTTTCCGCAAAACAGATTCTTATTTTTTTATGAAGACCGCAGAAAAAAATAACTTTAAAGAAATGGGTGCAACATTTTAAAAGTTTAAAAAAATACTAGAATAGAAAAGCTTATGCATTTCTTTACTGTTGAGATACTCTTTTTTCTATTTCAAGATGGACTATGTGGAATTTGGTGTGGAAATTGTGAGGGAAAAGGATGTAAATAATAGATATTGTACGAACGGAATTCTTCATGAAAAATAATTTCATTTCATTTAATGTATACTAAGTGCTGTCATGCTATCGTTGGTGTAGTGTGCAGCACTACAGTGCACTACAAACCACACATATACCTAGTGGGTGTGTAAAATAAAAATATATATAATGTATATATATATATAAAATGTGTGTGTATATATAT
>OMKY01052092.1:0-10528 GCA_900302395.1 Bregmaceros cantori | reverse complement strand
GTGTGCTCTTCCGATCTCACACACACACACATGCATGCACTCCTATACACGCACACACAGTCCCACACACACACACACACACACACACACATACATGCACTCCTACCACCCCCCCCCCCCCACCCACACCCACCCACACACCCACACACACACACATCCACACCCCCCCACACACACCCACACACACACACAGACACACATACATGCACTCCTACACACACAGACACACACACATACATGCACTCCTACACACACACACACACACACACACACACACACACATGCACTCCTACACACACACACACACACACACACACACACACACTCACATGACAAGTTAGCATGGACTGTGTCCACCCACCCTTGCCCGTCATGCCTTGTCCCCGAGCATCTCTTTCTATTTATGGCTGTGCCTTTTTTTTGGCAAACAGCACATCTGCCATGGGAGGAAACAAGGATGTTGGCATGTTGAGCTGGCATGCAGCACTCAGTACTGTGTGAAATATTCATTTCATGGCATATGCCTCCCCTGGTGGGTGTTTATCAGACGTGTTGCGTCGCCTTTCGCACGGCGAGAAAGTGTGCGTGCGGACGCGTGATGTGGTCAGCACTCGGCACTGCTTTCTCGTCGGCAGAAACCCGTTTTCATAGAAAGCAACTGACAGGCTGAGTTCATTTGCATTGCAGTTTGCTGAGAAAAAGACTGAAAACGGAACCACCATAACTGTTTAAGCCACTTCTCCTTCTCCACTTCTTCTGCGACCAGCAGAGATGGCAAAAGTACCCAACTTTCTTACTTAAGTAAGAGTAAAATACATTTGTGAAAAAACAACTTGAGTAAGACTACAAAGTACTGATCAAAATATGTACTCGAGTAGAGTAAAAAGTACAGGCTCTGAAACATACTTAAAAAGTATTTTTGAAAGTAAAAAGTACGGGCTCTAAAATGTACTCAAAAGTATTTTGAAAAAGAAATTGTATATAAAATTCACTTTTTCACTGCTAGTTTAACAATGTTTGAATAAATTGTTAAAAACCTAGCCTAACTTACTTCACTTAAGGTTCACAAATCCCACTGCCGGCATTACCGCCCCCTACTGGCTCATTCACACTATGACATATACCTACAACCTACTATGGGTGCGCAAAAAAAAGTAACGAACCTGTTATGGGAAAAGTAAGGGGTAGAAGTACAGATATTTCTGTTAAAAATCTACTCAGTACAAGTAAAAAGTCATCAGAGAAAAAAGTACTTCTAAAAGTACAGATGCATGGAAAAAAACGACTCAAGTACAGTACTTGAGTATTTGTACTTCGTTACTTGCCATCTCTGGCGACCAGCAAACGTGGCCACAGAGGGCACATTCCAGACCCATACCTGAGTGGGTCCTGAAACATGGCGTGGCCTGGCCGATTTGCGCTTGTGGAGAAGCGATTTTTCGAGTGGATGTGCATGTGAACTGCGGCGTTTTGGCCTTAAGTAAGCCAGTGGAAAAGTGGCTTTAGTGCAGACAGTAATATAAGCAAGCTATCTTTGGCTTTGATATTTTTATTTTACTTACTGCATAGGTATATTTTGCTTGGTTTGCATTGTTTCCACTACTGTGTATAGTGTACTCAATCTGCTACTATTTATGCTGTCATCTACATTTTGTAGCATTGTGCATATTATTGCTTAATATTGTGTATATCAAACTTGTACATATTATTTCCTAGTTTTTGTACTTCCGAATCAGAATAACTTTATTGCCAAATCGTGCAAGCAGCCAACATGGGATTACAAGCACAATATTGTAATATAGCATACTATTAACAAGAATACTAGCACTGCTAACAGCCCTTTTTTAGTAATGCTAGTAATATAACAATCTATTGTGATAATGGTAGTTTATTAAGGTCGTCGTGCAAGTTAAAAAGAGTTCAAACACAATTCGAAGACATGAAAATAGCAAAGGTAATGCAATCGCATACAGCAAACACATTCCAACAATAGATCTATCTAAAGAAGGGATGTCAACATTTGGTGAATGCGATTACTCATACATTGTATCGTCTGTTTAGTCAAGTGAACATTGTGTTTTTTTTTTAGACTTCAGAACGACACTGGATCAACACTGCCGCCTCTGAATAAGGGCGACCCATGTTGGTGCGCATTCTGAGAAAAATGATGAATGCTTTATCAAGGTCAGGAAACAGCAATGTGTCCTGTAGCATACTACCACCAGTTCTCACTCCTAACTTTCCTCCTACTCAGGCTTTTGACGTTCCGGTGCCAATGGGAGGTGGCCGGGGCAGCACCCGTAGGATCACCTACACCAACCCGTACCCGGACACACGGGAGTTTGTACTGTACTCGGACCGCCCTGATCTGCTGCAGTTTAAAGAGAATCGCTTCCAAGTGAGTGACGGTCATTTGGTTTCTGTATTTACGACATCTCCTGTTTACCAATAATCCAGCCTGGGAGCGACTATTAACCTATTGACTCCCACAGGCAAGAGCTCAAACCTCTAGCCGGGAGGCTTGTCACTTTTGCTGGGTAAACCGGGGGGTGTCGCTCGATCCTAATAGCTTGGTTTCACTCAGCCTACTTGTCCAACTTGTCCACTCTTGAAGATAACATCCAAGAGTGGACAAGTTGCGACCGAGAACAGAGATGGAGAGAGCTGGTTGCAAAGTCAGCCAGATTACGGGGGTGAAGATGATGAGCTTGGTCTTAGCCACATCGATGCTCACTACTTTTCGCGGTGCATTGTGGGATATTTTGAGTGCACTAAATAGGGTACATGGAGTATTCGGGTACCCCTACAAAAGGGTGTGCACCTTATGTAGTGCACTATATCTGGAATAGTGAGTGATTCTTGGACACAGCCAGAGACTATACCCAGGGCCATATTACCGACCGGGCGAGTGGGGCTGGCGCCCCAGGGCCCATGGATCCAGGGGGCCCAGGGGGGGCCCAACAACAATCCAGATACCGATGTCGATGCTTATTGCGATAGAGCCCTCTATTCTAGGATCTTCTTTAGTTGTACTTCTTTAGTCTATAAGGGTTAACTGAAATGAGCTGGGGGGAGTGACAGCAGTCAGAGGGCCCTCGGCCCCAGGACATAGGAACCAGAGGGCAACTGGGCCATGTTGTACAGCAACCAGAGGGCCCCTAGGCCACGGAGGACGGCAATCAGAGGGCCCCTAGGCCACGGAGGACGGCAATCAGAGGGCCCCTGGGCCACGGGGGATGGCAATCAGAGGGCCCCTGGGCCACGGGGGACGGCAATCAGAGGGCCCGTGGGCCACGGGGGACAGCTATCAAAGGGCCCCTGAGCCACGGGATATGGCAACCATAGGGCCCCTGGGCCACTGGAAACAGCAATCAAAGGACCCCTGGGCTATGCGTTACGGCGACTAGAGCGCCTAGGGGGACAGCAATCAAAGTGTCGAGGGGCCCAGACCCACCTTAATCTGGGCCTGACTATACCCTACAGTCCCTATTTCGCATTTGCATTCCTGTTCATATAACAATATATACAGTTACAGTGTGATAGTTAGGTCGAGGTGAAAAATGCTGTATGCTTGCTGTTTATCTTTATTATTCTTGACAGTAGATTTTATAGCCTGATGACTCGTTGGTTCATAGCTGACTCACGCCTGCTTGGTGAATAGGTTAAACCACTATAAAGCATGCAATATATCTTGTTGTAGACAACACAAATGCCGTTACAAAGCTATGATAACACACCTTTTCAAAGTGTTTTTTTTAGCATCATTTTAAATTACAAGGGGCCATCCAGTTCCCTGACCCTCCCCGTGGCTCCACAAAAGAGGTGACTGAAAGTTAAAGACTCTTATTTTACTTTAGTGAACCACAAACGACCCTGACTGCTACCTGGAGGCGCTCTGTTCGGGCCAGGATAATAGGATTCAGTAAACTCTTTAAAACAGGGTGGCGTTATGTTCTAGCGCAGTAATAGGGTACATTATGGTCTTTCAGATTCCGTCTGTGTCTTCGTAGGACAATGGGGTAGTAATAGAAGTCAAGAAACCAAAAAATTAGATTTTGAATTTTTCTTTTTTTAGTAAAAGTTAATCTAGGCTACTGGAGATAGTGATTTTCTGATAAAATGAAGATGGAAAACTTAGTAATCGGAATCTGTGATCCACATAAAGCAGAACTAGCCATGTGCAAAGTATCTAAATACGGTGGATTGCCATAACGTGGGCTACTGCCTAATGTGGGACACCTCAGTTCCAGTGGCTCTGGCTGCTCCCTAAACTATTGAAAGTCAGTGAAACTATGGCAAAAGCAAACTATGCTAATGTTTCTAACATTAAGTTCAACTGTTCAACACGACATTGTTAATGATGACATATTCTGGGAACGAAAATCACAAAGACTCCAAAGAGAGGTAGGCATCCGTAGCAAGTAGAAGAGAAAATTGAACACAAGTTTTAAAAGCTTTGCACAAGTTAAACGGAGCAGCAGGAAGGGAGTGAGACATCGCGTGGAACGGAGAGAGACGATGAGCGAAAGCGTGAGAAAAAAAGAGACCGACAGCTAGCCTTAATTCTTGCCGTTTTTCTTGTAAATTACTGTTTCTTGGTAGTGTTGCCCCATGTGGCGAGGTCCAGGAGTTGCCGCGGATGAGGTGCACGGCACTGGAGTCTGAAATCACATAATAAAGCACACGCTGGGATGCGACGGGCCGATCGATGCAGTGCTGCGTTTGGAAAAGATTACAGCATAAATCCCTAAAATTGGTCCATTCTTCTTCCTGCGCCCATTAACAGGCTTCTGTTTGAGATGGGGAAGCTTGAAGGAGGTGGAGGAGTGGAAATGGAGGCTCTGGCAATAAAGACCTTTTAGTCGTAAGGGCCAACACACGACGGCTATCCCTCCGGAATATTCCATTCAGTAGCTTATTTAGTGCTCAACTTGTTAGACCTGTGCTCATATTTCTGCTGGAATTACTGTGTTAGTTAGGAACTCAATTCTACGTATTTCCCTGAGGCGCAACTGATTCTAAGACACGCCAGCTAAGTATAGAAGACACACCGGACTAAAGGACACGGGTGTTTTTTCAATGTTTAATTACCGTATGTACCTGGGCATGTTAGTTGGCAGTCAAACAAAGGCCGTGTCTGAAATCGCTCCCTATCCCCCATATAGTGCACTATCTGGAATTCTCCATGTACCCTATATACTGCACTGAAAGTATCCCACAATCCACCGCAAAAAGCAGTGAGCCTCGGATGTACACTAGACGGAGCAATATACCCCATAATGCATTGCAAGACATTTTAGAAATGACCTAAACTTAAAAAAAAATGGTACGTCGGGAGTAAAGAGCAACCGACCACTTTTTTATAATCATATTTTATGATAATTTTCAACGGCGCCAACTCTAGTGTCCAAAATCTTGGCCGTTGCTGTTACGTGCACTTTGAGTGAGTGCACTATATGGGGGGTAGGGAACGATTTCGGATAAAGCCAAACACTAGGTAGCAGAAGGGGGTGAGGGATTGGGGGACAGAACATTCGACATGTTCTCTGCACCGCTGCTCTGGGTGTCGTTTTGACGTTGCTCACTCTGTGCGTGACTTTCTACCTGTGTCTCAGTGGACCCATCAAGTTCCAACTATTTACTAACAACGGGGAACGAGATCGTGACGTCAGGCGAGGAAGCCTGCTGCCATTTCAGGTGGCGCGCCCGCTGCTCCACCTTAATTTCCGCCTCCTGGCGGAGCTTGTGACACGCGGGGAAGTTTACATTCGCCGCGTGTGAGCGTGTGCGCGCACGTGTACACCACGATCCACTCGATGTCTACGCGTGCACAGCCGTCTCAGCGTGTGTGCTTATCAACGCGGGCTGCTTCGCTGTGCGTGTTGGTGTGTGTATGTGCGCGGCGGGATTTGCGAGGTCTCTGTAACGAGGGTGAACTTGAATATTTAATCTCATTATATTCTCGATACGGACCATTTCTACCACCATGTTTAAATTGAAATGTGTATCAACAGTGCACATTTCGTGTCCACGAATGCTCAGATGCGTGTGCGTGATTGCACGCATACTCATGCAGGTGTGCGCAGCCACTTCAGTGGCACTAGAGGCCGCTCCTACTACGTATAATGAGCTCCTCCCAAGTTTTGGAAGCGGACTCGAACGTGATCACTCGTCCCTCACTGCAAAGTTGAAAGTCCTTTATTTAGTCACACGTACATGTACAGTGAAATTCTTCCTCTGCATTCAACCCATCCCTGAGGAGCGGTGGTCAGCCGCGTGCGGATGCCCGGAACCAACTTTAGATTCTGAACCAGTACTGTGGCCAGGGGCACTGACTGGAGCAGGTTAAACTAGAACATGTTTTTGGTGGTGGGTGGTGGGAAACTGGAGTGCCCGGAGGAATCCCACATTGTCACAGTCAACGCATATGCCTGAGTGAGTTGTGGGTTCGATACTCCCCAATGACATATTTCCTGCATGTCAGCTCTTCACCTGTTTCCTATTTAACCTCTGTTGAAGTCTATTCGGATCTGTCACAATAGGAATCTGTGTTATAAAAATCATGGGTCGTGGACGCATAATATTTTAAAGGCTGGTTGTAATGTGCATTGTCTTCTATGTAGGGTGGATTGTCCTAATGTGGGGCCACTGCCTAATGTGGGACACCTACGCTCCAACTGCTCTGGCTCCTCCCTAAACTAATGAACTGCCCCGCATTAAGATGTTGCAAAAAATTGTTTAGCTTTTGAATCTGTTTTTATTCCTATCCTTTAAGTACCACTCTAAATTCTGTCTACATAACAACTTTTTAACATTTGAACTGTGGCAAGAGTAATATATATATTTTTTTTTTCAGCTACAACTTTAACACTGTACTCCCAGTGGCTCTGTGTTTTTTCATCCCAGCTCCACTTCCTTGCTCGTGGTCCTTCCTTTCCCCACTTATATATTTTTTACAATACAACTTTACTGGCGGTTTTTGTGACTCTCGCTTTCGGCTGCTTTTAAAGTATGAATGAAGCTCTGAACAACACTAACACTGGTTTGTTTTTACCCCGAGCTGAATATAACACAGCCATAAAATTGGATGATTTGCAAGACAATATATTTTTTGGGGGGGGCCGTAGGTTGCAACTTTGCTACATGAAAGTGTTGGGGAGGAACTTGTCGAATGCCAGTAGTTTAAACCTACTGCTGCTATATTACACAGCTCGGCTGAGTTATGATCAGGCAGTCAACGGATGTGTCGGAAATCGCTCCCTATCCACTACTCCCCATTTAGTGCACTCAACAGCAACGGCAGAGATTTCGGACACTAGAGTTGGCGCCGTCAAAATTAATTATAAAATATTATTATAAAATTCAACAATCATCAGAAAAAGTAAAAAGTACTTACAGTTATAACTATTTGCTGTGCATTGTGGGATACTTTGAGTGCATGGAGAATTCGGAGATCCCTACAAAATGGCGTGCACCCCATATTGTGCACTATATGGGGGCTAGGGAGCGATTTTGGACACAGCCAAAGATTGTTATATTTTATCATATTTTGTTGTGCATGGAAATGATTGTGTGTAACACTAACACAAACAAGGGTATTGTTTGTGTTAGTATTGTTGTCATGATAAAGGAATGGCAAGCTTTGTCCATAAGATCATAAGGAAGAATATCACTTCTTATTTTTTTCAAGACATTTTCCATTTTTATTGACAAGAGTTAGTGTCAACGAGAGAGTGGGGAACAGGGCTCCGAACCGGTTCAAGGAACGAAAACGAAAACCGAAAACAAACTGAATTTGGCAGAATTTTAGGAGGAGTGGAAACGGAAACTAAAAAAGATTTCTTTTTCGGAAAATTTCGGAAAAGAAACGGGGACATTATGAAATCCACAAAACCGTTTAAAAACTTTTTTTTTTTCGTTCTCTATATATTTGAATATTTCCTATGTCTGTGTATTTGCGGTTGTGCATCCATCCAACTTTCACTGTCAGTCATCAGCATCTAGGGCCATGCATCTAGGGCTCCATCTTGTGGACGAGGAAGCAAATGTAACAGCGCTTTAAACCCGGTTTTCACATGAATACAGTTGCACTGAAATTTGAAAATCCACCAAATATCAATATGAGGAACTTTAAGAACAAACACAATTTTTGCATAACTGGTTTAGGACCAATATTTTCATTTGCGGAACGGCTCTGATAATGAAACATTAATCCTGTCGCTGTCTTTCAATAAAAAGAATGAAAAACGGTGCTTGCAGGAACCATTCCGCCACCAAAATATCAGCCCTGAACCGGTTCGGAACACAAAAATTGTGTTCGTTCTTAAAGTTCCTCATATTGTGCAATGTTAACTTTAGATATAGTTTATACAAAATATATTTGGTGGACTTTCAAACTTCTATGTAACTGTATTAACATTAAAAGGGGATTTAAAACGCCTTTACATTCATTCCTCGTCTGTCCACAAGATGGAGCCCCAGATGCATGGGGCTTGATGACGGACAGTGAAAGTTGGATGCATGCACAACCGGAAATAGTCTCCCAGACATAGGAAATGTTCAAATATATAGGGAAGAGAAACCGTTTCCGGTTTTCGTTTTCCTTGAACCAGTTCGGAGCCCTGCTCTGTATACTAATCCTTTGTATCTAGTAGTATACTTATCTCTGTATACTAATCCGGCAGGTCGACGGTGGGGAGGTCCATGCCATTGGGCTACGATTTGCCCCAAGCCAGAGCAAGGGCAGCACAGAGATCTACATCTACATCAACACTCCGGATGAGAAGACTGAGGAGACCTTCTGCCTTCGGGTCACTTACTCCTGACAAGTATGATCCTCCTCAAGTCATTGGAGAATCCTAGAGGAACCTGTCATTGGAGGGTCATGATTGGTGGTTTTTCTCTCACGGTGTGTTTTCACCAGAAATAGTTGGTGCTTGTCACCGGCGGCAGAAGTCCCAAATATTTGCTTGTGCCACGCAGTGTTTCAATTCGGGTTGCCGCTCGTCAAACGGCGTGTCTAGGAAGGCGCATGGCAGCAGAGACTCGCGAAGCTGGAATAATTTAATATCGAAAACGTTGTGACGCTCAAGTTATTTTTTCCATCTTTATTGGATAGGATTAGTCGGAAACTGGGTTGAAGAGATCGGGGGTAGACTCGCGACACTGCAGACGCTGCGGTAGACACAGCGCCACTAACATGAGTGTGGTCGCGTTAGGTGCAGTGTCCATAACCACTCGGCCAACGCGGACCCCGGCAAGTTCAATTTTTTAATCTCCTGCGTCCAATGCCTCTGTCATGTCTCCCTCAAATGACGCCGAGTCCAGCGGCAATTGGTCGCTGAACTGAAATTGTTGCATCCACTGTCAATGCCGTGTCTCTTCCCATCCACTTACATGGTATTTTCGGGACTTTTGCGGCTAGTGACAAGCGCCAACTAATTCTAAACACACCAGAACACATCCAATGGTATTTGGTCTCACGCCCTCATCTGAGACCATCAGAGGTTGCCGATACCATGAACCGATATCATACCGGTACCGATATCGCTACTGTGAAATGAGGAGGTGCTGCGTATTCTACTCTGACCTACATTCATGACAAAATAATATATCAAATGTAGATAGGCTTAATTATAAAAAAAAATGGGGGGGGGGGGTTGTATTTGGTATCGTTAGTACTCGGTATCGGCAAGTATTAAAATGATTGTACTCGTATCGGTTTTCAAAAAAACTATCGGTGCAACCCTAGTACATACTGAAATGATAATACTGAACCTGTCATTGTTTTTATCAACTTTGCAGAGCTCAAAGAGAACACGCCAACTCGACACGCACTGCAGACTACTCCATCGAGTGGCAGCCTGTTTGGCAGGGCCAAGGATGGGGAGGAGGGAGAGGAGGTGGTGGTGGAGGAACTTGGAGTTGAAGAGGAGGGCTTTGTGGTGCCGCTTGAGCTCTCTGCTGCCTCCTCTCAGGCCACTGCCGGTGCAGCAGCCGGCGACGGAGACTCCTTCAGTCTTCATCCATCCAGGGCCGACGACGCTCTGAAAACGCGTAAGGATGTCTTTATGTGTTGCATCCAGCAGCGAAGATTATATTTGCTAATGTAGTGGGTTATACCCAGTGATGGCAAGTAACGAAGTACAACTACTCAAGTACTTTCAAGTATCTGTTCTTTTAGAAGTACTTTTTTTTCTCTGACTACTTTTTACTTCTCTTACTTTTCCCAAAACAGGGTAGTTACTTTTTTCTTTTTTTTTTCTGCAACGACATGGTAGGACTACATCTATAGCGTGAATGAGTCAGTAGGGGGCAGTACTCGGTAATGCACTGAGTACAGTAGCAGTTAATACGTTTTCATATATAGTCTCTGGATGTGCCCCTCAAAAACTATTCCCTGTAAAGTGTTAAGGCAAATTCAGGTTTTGTACTTTGTACTTTTGAGCACATTTTAGAGCATGTACTTTTTAGCGACACCGACAGAGGGCGGTGTAGCTAGACAGAGGGCGGTGTAGCTAGACAGAGG
>OMKY01052073.1:0-16050 GCA_900302395.1 Bregmaceros cantori | reverse complement strand
GGTGAAGGTAACAAGCAAAAGGCTTGATTTCGTAGGAAAATGGTTGGGAAAATGACAACCGTTTTGGATCACAGCATCTTTAAAAAGTCACTATTTTAACTGTTTCCATGTTCAGTTTACAAACAGTGAGAGATTCAGCAGAGCAAAAGGCCAACCCAACACAGCAGGACTGAATACTTGCCTCCTATCCGTTCGGTGTCGTAGTAGGAGTATTTCACAGCAAGAGGAGTGAACATGACTCCCACAGTCTTCCCCGGGACTCCCATTTGGGTGCTGAGTACAATTTAAAATGCAAGTTACATGCACATCCATAACTCATCATTTCAGTCATGTCCAGAGCTAGATTGTGATACATTTGTATGACTAGGTCTAGGGGTGTGGCGATATGAACAATTCACATCGTGATGATTGTTGCCCCAAAAATTGCGACTTAGCTGATATGCTTGTACCATATCAGCCGTCGCGGAACCTGAGGTCCAGCGGCACAGGGCTCTTAGTAGTTCCACGAGTTAACTCCAAATCGCATGGAGAGGCCGCATTTAGCTTCTATGGCCCTCGGCTATGGAATGGTCTTCCTGAGGCCCTCGGGGCCGCGGAGACTGTCAATGTTTTTAAGAAAAAGCTCAAGACACATCTCTTTGATCTAGCTTATAACTAGGATGTTACTGTCATCGGTACATCAGCCCACTGTATTTGTTTGCGTGTGTGTCTGTGTGTGTGCGCTAGTGTGTTTGATTTGGGAGGCTGTGGGTGACGTTGTTCTGTTCATTGTTCTGTCTCTGTAAAGCACTTTGTGTTGCTCTGCATGAAAAGTGCTATACAAATAAATAAAGTTTGAGTTTGAGTGGCTAGATAAAGATAAGAGTCCAATGAGCAGACGGCCAAGGGCGCCCTGAATGTTGATTTGCCTGCGCTCAAAGGGAAGATTCAGTTGGCGGAGGACCAGTCCGGAGTCACCAAGGCGTCGATCAAACTTTGGGAAGTGCGCCAGAACAAGGAGTACAGTTTGTAGCTTAAAACGGCACGCCACCTCGACAACGCTTCAAAGAGAAACGTGGCGACGCTGGTTAAAAAAACCCAGAACACAGAGAATGCGCTGACGACCTTGTAGAGCAAAATCAACAGCAAGGATGCACAGTATCATAGGATGTGTGAATAAATAGGGCGCCGATCAACGATCACTTCTTTACTTTTTATTTAATAACACATATTAAACAAAAACACTTACATGGTGGCACACACACATTTCACCCACATTATATATTAATGATTCAAATCCATATTCATTTCTGTGAGTCAATGGTTGATTGCCAAAATAAGTTATTCTTTGTTTCTGCCAGGTGGAGAACGAGCCAGACGCAAAAAAGTATGACGACGTCTCTTCAATATAATCCAAAATCCTAGACCAGGTAAGCCAGACCAGGCAAAGTTACCTTTCATTTCTTATGTTGACGATATTTGACAGAGAATCTACATTGTGTCCTGGATTGTATGCTGTTTCCTTCTAACATTGGACTTAATGAACGCAATCCTCTGTCTTCAGCCTGACCTCCTGGACTCTACACCTGCACCCGACTCCATTCCGGTGAACATTGAGATCAATACCACGTCTGATGACTGATTGAACTTTTTACTCAAACTTTATTAGATAGTTATATTGTACATGTATCCACCAGCCATAAATACTAAATATTATTATTTCTACAAGATACAATTAAAGAGTTTTTAAACCCTCCCTCATCACCAATGAAGAAGTGAAAGCCAGCATAAAACAAGCCATTAGACAATATGAAGATCGACTAACCACAGTCAAAAAACGAAAACTAAAATGGTAAAGACATTTCACAATATCCCAAGGACTCTCAAAAACAATCGCCCCAGCGGTCAGCCAGACTAAGGGAGTGATGATGATGATGATGATGATGAAACCCTCCCTACTAAAATGATAAGTATTTGAATCGTCCGGACTGATTCGGATGTCACAATGGACTGCACAAAATTCTGCTGAGCTCTGGATGGTGAGACATGTGATTTGCGAATAGCGACACAAACGGACATCCGGTGTATCGTAATGTGAGGTTTGATTACGACACATATCACTTGCGAGTGTCATATGGCATAATTTTTTCTACACACCTGGTGTGCTTGGTTAAATGTCCGTTCATTTTGAATCCAGGCGAGTCCATGGTTGCCATATTCTCTCTGTAGTCTGCACATGGCTTGGCTCTCACCATGTTCTCATTTGAATGCTAGACGAGTGAATGAAATTGTACACACTCATTTAAAAAGTGCATAAACAGACGCATCCATTTGTTTGCATATTTTGAGTTTGTGCAATTACTCGCACCCCATCATCCCCTGCCACCGCCCCCACTCCCTATTACCATTCTCGGTGCCTTCACAAACAAACCATTTGCATGCATAAAAATCCTCAGAAATGCAGCGTCATGGCTAGCACGCTATAAGCCCCACCACACCCGACCTCCTTTTCTCTCTCTCACCCTGTCTGTCTTATCTCTCTTTCTCTTTTTTACCTCTGGAGACGAGAGATTACGCCAGAGCCCACGGAGCGCCAACTGTACGAAAGCCATTATGAATGATGCCGTGTGACAGACGGTGCACTGCGCGTCCCAACGCCAGTAAAGCTGTCTCGGTGTCCCCGCAGGGACCCCAGTGCCCCCACCTCCGGTGTGGCATCCGTAAAGCGGGCGCCAGTACAGACGTAGGCACCGGTCAAGGCCTAAAGCTATAGAAGCTTTGACATCTGGGTTTTATGATGGGATCTCAACGACAACCTGGCAGATATAGGCACTTCATTATTGCACACTAATGCGCTCATCCCTTCTTGAATCCTAGTCAAAAATACACTCAATAATAATAATATAGGCAGGCTGGAGGGTGGAGTGCGGCAGAGTGTGCGTGGGTGGGGGCGGGTATTGCCATCAGGTTTCCCACCAGCTTTCCAATCACCGCTTGTGGTAGACGGTGTACAAAGGTGGTTCATTGTTCTTCAGTGATCTCATTCCCATCAGGGCTTGAAAACGAAATTATTTTTTAAAACGTTCCGTTCCGAACGGTTCAGGGAGGCCTATGTTTAACTTTTTCGTTCTCAGAACTGTTCCGCCACCAAAATATCGGCCCTGAACCGGTTTGGAACGCAAAAATTCTGTTGGTTCTTAAACTTCCTTATATTGTTCAATCTTAAATTTTTATATAGTTTACACAGTGTATGGTTTATAGTTTGGTGGACTTCAGTGCAACTGTATTAACTTGAAAACCGTGTTTAAAACACCATTACATTTGCTTCCTCGTCTGTCCACAAGATGGAGCCCCAGGTGCACGGGGCTTGATGACTGACGGAAATAGTCTCCCAGACATTGGATATGTTAAAATGTATAGAGAACGAAAAAAATGTTTTTACCCGGTTTTGTGGATTTCATAATGTTCTGTTTCTGTTCCAGAACAGTTGAAGAAATCTTTTTTCATTTCCGCTGCACATAAAATTCAGCAAAATTCTGTTCTTTCCGCATGTCGTTTTCGTTCCTTGAACCGGTTCGGAGCCCTGATTCCCATTGGCAAGGCCGATAGAAGTCATCAACATACAAAACATGTGTTTTTTTTTTTTTACATTCCTACTTTGAAATGACGGCATGGTTTGAAAGACATTCTCTGCATAATTACTTTCATCTGATCAGACTTCATCCACGGCTTTGGAGCGGTGGTCCCCAAAGTTTTGATCAACGTTCTCTATGTTGGTTGAACTTTGTTCACTGGCTAATCATTTTTACCACATGCTAACGGACAATACTCAGATGCAGGTTTGTTACGTCATTATCATCAATCTTTGCGCTATGCCGTTTGTTTTTGGTGTGCCTAAAGAGTTATTATGAAAGAAGGAAATTAAAATGTAAGTCAATGGACATTTCCTGAAAGCATCGCATCACCGCAAGACGTCATGCCTCTAGAAAACGGCTAGAGATGAAAGATAACCAGCTATCACCAGATAAAATGTCACGATTATGGCTGAGAAAAAGAGTTCTGGTTGTGTGAGAGAATGGTATAGCGTGAGTTAGGGTTAGACGTTATGAGCGAGCGTGGAACACAACAAAGACTCCATCATGTGGAGGGGGCTGATGGCACAGCAGGTGGTATAAAAAGCTGCGACAGAACCCCCTGATTTGTGCCGAATCGTCTTGCTTAACGGATAGGCCCACCAGATGCCCATTTGGATGGAAACGGAGGTTTCTGTCTAATCTATCACACAGCCGCCGCCAAAAATGTGTCTGCGCCTCATGTGGGAGGGAATGAGGATGGATATTTTGGCTGTAATATTCCCTTTTCATTTTTTTCCTCCCCCTCGTACAATACATATAATCAAGTATGGATTTTTAGATTTGAGTGTCCAATATGCAAACGTAGTAGATATTAGATGTCGGGGGCTAATATGCCATGTTATTCCAGTCTGCTGCTAGGTTTTTTTTCCCCTGCACATATTAAATTGATTGGCCATGTTGGTGCAGCTGATGCAGGAGGCTGGAGTGGTAGTCCTCCAAGTTGAGCCATAGATGGCAGTGTTCAGCCTCCTTTCCGTCGCTGCTCTCACGGCGTTGGAGGAATACGGAGCGTTGTACAAAGTAAATAAATATGTTATTTTATTGCAATGATTATCCAGCCATAGTAATTAGCATGATTAACCTAATTAAGGGCCCCTGGTTAATTCCAAATACGCAAATATATTTTATTATAATGTATACACGCTAAATTTACAAATTAATTTCAGGCTGAGGCACCGTTTTTACACATTTGGTCCAATATAGATGAATAGATGGATATAGTAGTAATAATAATAATACAACAATAATAATAATGATAATAATTATAAAGATGTAATACCATTTTTAAAGTGAATATTAAAATGATATATTACAATCAAATTATTATTTAATGACACAATAATGTCACCTCTAAGCCTTCGGAAACAAACAATAATACATTCCAAATTAATCCAATAATACATTCCAATTAACTTGATTCAATTAATTTATATCATGTGATGTATGTCCCTATGAAATTACTAAGTGTGATTCTTTTTTTTTTAATTAATTGTCCAATTTAAATTGATCAAATTTTATTTTTCAGGGTCCGCGTTGGCCGAGTGGTTATGGGCACCGCACCTAATGCGACCCCATTCATGTTAGTGGTGCTGCATCCGCAGTGTCGCGAGTTCGACTCCGCTCGTTGACTTGTCTGCAATGTCTACCCCCGATCTCTTCAACCCAGTTTCCGACTAATCCTATCCAATAAAGATGGAAAAAACGGAGCTGACGGCAGAAAAAATAACTTAAAAAAAAAAAAATATATATATATATATATTTTATATATATATTTTATATATATATTATATATATATATATATATTTTTTTTTTCCCCAAAACATTGCTGACCTTCATTATAGAATGTATTTGATACTGTTCCATATTTTATTTTTGACTTTGCCTCTAAAAAGAATTAACAAATTAATTAAACTCCAATTATATCTCATGATAGTAAAAAGATCTGGGTATTTCTTTGTCAAAAGAGATCAGATATTAATTTCAACATAAACCAGCCGCAGCAGCAAATCACCTCTTGTCTCCTGCTCCGACACAAGCAAGGTCGCTTTTTATTATTGAAGCAAATCATAGGACGGCACTCGAGATAAACAGAATGTTTGCTTTCGCTGCATGAGCTCGGGCTGATATGTAAATGTCCGCCTTATTCTTCCATCAAATTAGCATTTAGCCTCTTAACCAAACACTACAGGCTCTCCGTTCAAACAGCCTTAATGATGGGGCCCGTCCACTTTTATGACCGATTGCTGAATCAGCGGGGTAGAGTAGAAGAAATGGGCAATACATGTTTATTAAAAAATGAAAGCGCAATTTATCTGTACTAAGAAATAATACGCTATTTATGATGTCGTCCTGGAATAAGAATTAGGTTTATGATATGATACATGGTTCACAGACAAGGAGTCAGACAAGGAAACCACAAGACAAGAGAGAATGTTCCTTGACAAATACTATTGAGTGCAGGTTTTGCATTGGGGTATTTCCCGAGTTAAAGAAATAAAAGTCAGACCCTACTTTCTCTGTATTATGGTACATTTTAAAGGAAAAGACAACCAAATATTGACCAAAGAGTGAAGTATGTTGTTCCCTGGACTTAGCTATACATACAGTAACTGTGCGTGCACTCACACTTTGTGCAATGGTACTTTTGTTAGTATCGCTGAGCCCTGAATGTTTCCTATGAATAGGAAACATTTGGAAGTGATTTGTTATCACTATCTATATTACTACCCCTGTTCAGGTGAACAGGTAATTTAAATTTGCTATGTCAGGATACATGTGTTTTTCTTTAACACAAGTTATCTATTTCTGTACGACTTTATGTACGCTGCAGTTACCTAAATAGCAGCTAGGCTTAACCTCATCCGTTTTGCAGAGTAAATATCTAGTCTTATTTCTGCTTGAATGCATTTCCAACACCAAAAATACAGATGCCCATTGTTTAAAAAATGTAGAATGTATCAGATGCACACTTGATACGTTGCTGGTCCTACAAGCCCACGCATTGAGAACCCAAAGCGAGACGGCCTGTCTCTATGAGTGGTCTCTAAATAATTGGATCTACTTAGCAGTCAGGTGGTGGTGTGTTTTGATGCTCTAGTAGCCACGGGACTGGAAGCTGCGGGGACGTTTTTCCTTCTTCCTGCCACCCCGTCTAGTTATCACACGCACCTTTTTATCTGCTGCTGCCAGACGTGGACCTGCCGCAGCCTCTCTGCGTCCCAGGGTTGGCTAATCAAACAACTTTTTAATAAGGGCTAAACGGCATCTCTGCGAGGCAGGCAGCAGCAGTGCAGCAGGGCGGGGTTGGGAGGTGCTGATGTAAACGTCTCCCAGCCAGTTGAGATGGGTGCATCGGTGGGTACGTGCCTGCAGGGAAGAACCTTCGATAACCTTCAATAAATCATCAGCAATATATTTTCATGATGCATATACGCTTTATGTAACAATCAGAATCAGAAATAAGCTTTGGCCTTTTTTTCTTCATTGTAGCACCCACCAAACTATGGAGCTCTCTTCTTGCACCTCCGGACTGCTCAGTCGTTAACCTGGTAAGCCAAAACAAATGAATTGTCCACGCATAGTGTCAATCAAATGAAGTTATCAAATCACAGCGCTGTAGACGTGACAAGTGGTATGGAGGCTTACGGCTTGACAGGATGGTGATTGGTCTGCCCGAATTTGGGCACTATCACATTTAATCTGAAACATCTGATTTGTCTGCGTGGTTGGTCCAGAACCACCAGACGCGTCTACTTGTGGACGATTAATTGGTTCTGGCTTGTCAGGCTACTGAGCCTTTAGACAATTTTAAATCCCTATTGAAAATTCATTTTGTTTTCACTGGTCTTTTAAGTTTTAATATGCTTGTCCCGTGAACTGTATTTTATGTATTGCTACTGATAGTGGTTTAACCTCCTGTAAATCGTGCTATATAAATAATTATTGATTAGACATTGTGTTAAAAACCATATTGTTTCTTTTGGTGAGCAGATAAACTAACTACCAGGCTTGCCTATCTGACTAAATACTGGCACAACCTTTTCCAGGTGAAAATGAACCACGAAAATGAAACGAGCCACTTTTCATGCTCTCCAAACAACGCGATGGACCTGCAGCTGTCGTCAGCCTCATGATATCGGCGGCAGAGTCTGGTGTTGTTTGTCGCTGTTTGTCAGAGCATTGTTTTGAAGATGTTCTGGCCTGTCAGGGCGCCTTGAAATCGGGCACTTTGGCTGACTGAAGCAGGTTAAATAAAACATGTTTTGTTTTTTTTACGAGGGTGGGTAGGCGTCGGATGGTCCTTGAGTAGTTGGCTCTGTCCTTCAAAAGTGATCTGTTGCGGGCCGCGTTGTTGTTGTCACTGTTCAATGTTTTGCTTGTGACAATGTAGTCCTGAAATTACAAACCTTATTAAAACGATTGTTGTGCCAACCCTTTCTCTGTTGTATTCTCTGGTTAAAAGTCAGTCTGTCTTGTGTATGGCACCGCTTTCAAGGGTTAGTGGCGCCCCTTCCGAAGGCAAGCTGTAGGGGGCACTACTTGCCCCGCTCAAGGCACTGGGTGCCCGCCTTTTGGCCGGATTGAGCCACGAAGAAGTGTAAGGTTAACTGGCTAACTGGTAATACCTGTGGCTCGCCCTATATAGATGCAGGCGTTCGTCGACTCGGCCTCAAAACCATACGGGTATGTTTTCTGCTGACAGGCAGGTGTTATGGCTAGATGTGATCTTTTTTCCACACCTGACCTGTGACTCGTCTCCAAATTCCCATAGTCGCGACCAGCTGGCCGGCCCGATCGCGTTGCATATGCGGTCAGTCTGTATTGATCTAAATTATTATTATTCTCGTGAGCCTCTTCATGCTCACGTTATCTTGCCAGTAGCTCTGGCGTGTTGTGAGAGTTCAAACAACACTCTGCTAGGGTTTAAAGCCTATTAGGCAATTGCTATTGTTGGAACTTGGCTAAGATTGGGCGCAGGCCTAATAAGTGAGTTCACTGAAAATCCATTACACCAAGCACACACCTTTACATACATCCACACTTTCATATTGCATGCTGCATTGGTAGTTATTCAGAACTACCACCAGGAATCATAACAGTCTGATTTGTAACATGATCAAGATCATTTAAACAGGGAGGAAAAAAGTGTTTCCTACTATATTTGGTCCATGGCTACTACTTGTAGTTTGTCAATACATTGCAAGCAGACATCAGCCAGTGCTGTGCAGAAAACGTAAAAAAACGCTGACCTCAGCCAGCCTGCCACCAGCTTCTGCTCACCCAGGGGGCCGCTGTCGTCAAAGTTAACGAGGCTGAGAATAAAAGCACTATAACAAAAGATGGAGAAGCGCCTCGCAGGGGCCGGCTCAGTCCCTGCCCCACATTCAACAGTGATTCCTTCCATGACCATTAGCAGCATTTCACCACCCACTGCTGCATCTGCATCTAGGGTTGGGTACATCTAGGGTGGATTGCTCTAATGTGGGCCCTTTATTTGCAGCTTCCTAATGTAGGACAGTCAGTTGCCTATGGTGGAACAGTGAAATGTAGTGTTGAACAGTTGAATGTTAATGTTAACATTACCGTATTTTGCTTTTACCATAGTTTCACTGACATTCATAAGTTTAGGGAAGAGCCAGCGCCACTGGAAGCTGTCCCACATGGCAGTGGCCCGCTACAGGGCTATCCACCTTAATTGTAATGAGATTACAAAAAATAGTAACTGTAGCCCCATACAACTACTTCATATATTTTAATGTACATTAAAAACTACTATTAAAATATTCTGGCAATATGGCACCCAGCACATATTGTACTCTCGTGCCTGTGGCTGAGATCAGTTACCCTCACTGACATTTCTGCAGTTCTGCTTTCCCTCCTCTCATCCCGTTTTCCAATAAAATGTTTAAATCTAATTCAGAGAAAACCTTAGCACATAATTCACCAGTGAGCTCTATGAATTGTGGGTAATTTCCTAAACTGTTATGTCTGTTGTTATTGATGTGTTACAGCATAAGTTTAATGCTCTGTTCCGTCTCCTTCTGAAACAACAAAATGTAACGACTTCCATCTATCTAAATGGGTCCAGTAAAGCTGCTGCATCCAGCACATGTGCTGCTTCTCAAACAGTGTGATATTGGTGCACTATTTCTGACGCTTAGGACGCTGTGCAATGTTGTTGGTCGAATTCCAGTGCACTGAAAGTGGCCCGGTCCATACCCTAAACACACCGAGAAACCCAATGCGGTGGACACAAGCTGTACTAAACGGCCCGCATACTACCTATGTAGCGGGAATGGAATGACTTGCATCATATTCGCTAACATGTTGTAGATCTGTTTGTAGTCCTAGCTACTGCTGGCATGCAAAGTTGCTAGTGCAACATGCCGAAGCGCCACAGTGTAATTTCCAATAGGTGAGCTTTGAGTTTGCTTCCCTCTACCAGGGAACAGGTTGATTCACCGCACCGCCCATTCACCGCAGCCGTTTCGTGTTAAGGCGCATCACAAGGTCTCTCTCTCTCTCACTCTCTCTTGACGCATCGCAAGGCCCCTCTCTCTCACACTCTCTTTCTCTCTCTGTGCGGTGAAACGACTGGCTGTTCTGCGGCGAAACGACTGCATTTGCTGCGTTGCTGCAGCGAAACGACTGTGGCGAATGGGCGATGCGGCGAATCAACCTGTAACCCTTTACCGGTATGTGCTGCAGGTCTTCGTTCTACACTTTCTCATCCTTTTACACTAGCCCTGCAAAGAAAGAAGAAAAGTTAAGGGTCCCGCCAGCTGGAATTAAATCTTACAGCTCTAAGTCGACTCAGGCGACAAAGGCTAGTGGCGCCAAATACGCCCACGTTAGCAATTAATATTCAATAGATTTGCTGGTGGCGTTAATCACCTTAAATAAGACCACCTTGTGTAACATTGCTGAAACACCCTCGGCATGAAGAAGCCCGTGGTGTTGGGTGCTCCACACCGAACGCTGTGAGGCATTAAATGCTGACATCACTAAGCCACCTGCAGTATCAAAGGATTAGGCTGCCATGGTTTTCTGCCAGCCGAAATATGCAGCGTGTTGACGCCTGTCATTGTGACAACATAGCACATTTAGCAACAATTCACAATACACACAACATTGGCTTTAATTACAACCCCAGTAGGTGTTTCAAAAATAATAGAAACTCTGTTTGTCAATAATTTAACTACAGAACAATAGCTTTCAGGGTCTCTTAGTGGTTCCTCCAACTAAGGAAATTCCCGGGACGCAGCCTACAGACCTGATGAATTAATTATTTTAAAAAATGAATGTCAGAAACAACAGCTTTTTCTATATAAAGTCATTATATTTAATCCACAGATCGCATAAAGAAAATTTATGTTGGATACTTCTACGGTTGGCGTTCTCATTTCCGGGTTTCTCGTCGCTGGGAAGTTGCCGGGATTTCTATTAGTAGATTTAGAATATTGGCCGTGGATCGAGTTCTCAGTACAAATTTCAGCAAAGTACAAAGTCAAATTTCAGCAGGGTTAATCAGCCTATTTCTGTGTAGATTCAGTAGGTTGGATTGCCCTAATGTTGGCTATTTTTGCAGCTTTCTAATGTGGGACAGGAAGTTGAATAAGGTGGGACGGTGAAATGTATGGTGTTGAACAGATTACCATAGTTTGCTTTTACCATACTTTAAATGGCACTCATTCGTTTAGGAAGGCCACTGGAGCTTAGCTGTCCAACATTAGGCAGTGGCCCACCCCAGGGCAATCCACCCAATATGTTTTGTTCTATATTGGTTCGTATGAATTGTGTTTTGGAAGGGGTCATCATTTTACAAACGTGTTGCTGTGTGATCAAACCAAATGCGAATTGGACTACCAGAGCGAATAAATTATATGTAAAGTAAACGGTTCGGAGCGAAGCCCCGCGAATTGGCGTCTGGGGCGTCTGCTGCTATAACCTCACCTCTACCGCGCTGCCGTGCCACTGCTGCCGCATCAAGTCATATGATTGGAACAAGCACAGCGAACAGCAGAGACGGGTGCTGCAGAGCGGGGAAATTTCACCGAGGGACTGCACAGAGGCATTCGGGGATGGGAATTGGAGATGGCCGGTGGAATGGTGGAAGCAGTGAGGGGTTCCCTCGTGGTGTGTGGTGGTGTCCGCGCCTCCCTTGACGGTCCCCGGGAGGCAGAGGGATGGGCCCCCGGAGCGGAAGGAGATGGAAGCAGTGAGGGCCACCCTACTCCGGAGCTCCCCGGACCTCGTGTATGGTGGAGAGACGTTCCTCCTCCTTTCCGGGAGGAGAGCATTGGGGCTTTGGGGGGGGAGCGTGGCGCGGGCGCAGTACCCTGTCCCTCCTTCCGCTTTCATAAGCGGGGGGAGGGACATACCATTCAAAGCCTCCACCGCTCAAATCTCCCTTCCCCTGTTTTTATTACTATTAAAGAGTGAACCCGGCCCGCCGCCAATAGCAGAAAAATAACTATTCACTCCGCTTGGCTCTGGTAGCGCCGGTGTTGGTGCAAATGCATTCCATTAACGTTACCAGACGGAGCATCCTAGTTAATGTTTTTACTGAATTGGTCCATACCAGCAACGTTACGGGACCAATCTGATAGCTGCATTACATCGGACGCGCCGACTCAGAAAGCAAATGGAACGCAACATATTCCGGTCCCGTCCTCTCTGGGAAGAGGACAGAGCCGGCTGGCACAACCAACGTGGCGAATGGGCATTCGCGCAGAATAATGGCAGCCTGCTAGCTCGGCCCTCTCGACCAGCAACTCTGACACCATGTATGACAAAAGGCGTGGGCAATCTAGCCACAAAGCGAATCTGCAGTATTTCTGTCGCCATGATCGGCAACCAGGTAGAGCACTACACGGAGCCCCCTGCAGCAACATGTTGAGATCACGAGGCACACATGCACCTCCACACTGGGTAAAACCATGGCGAAAACATGGTGACTTCCCCGAATGTGCTGCTTTCAAGAAACCCAAGGTCGCTTTCAGCCCAAAGTGGACATTACAATTTTGGCTCAGCACGAGAAAGAACGTGCTTACGCAGAAACACACTGTCTATGAAAACAACAATAACTATAAAAGGTTGTATGACTGAGAGGTGAAATGCCAGTCTTTGTAGAGCTTAAATCAGGGGTCCCAAACCAATTGTAGCACTTGGGACTATAGTTTGTGGCCCCGACTTTAATATGAAAGTTTAATCTTGGTGCGGCCTGCACTTTTTATAGTGTACTATACTGTGTCTATATCCCCACTGTTAGCTGCTGTGTAGGACACTGTTGTGATATTCTGTTTTTATACTGTGTGCCTGCCACAATGAGGATCTGAAACGCTTCCTCAAACCCAAGCTAAATGTGGATTCGCTATGTGAGAGCAAGCGCTGCCAGGTCACTGGCAGTGAGAACAAAGCAAAAAAAAAATTTTTTGGAAGAACCGTTCATGTTCTTCAATAATCTACGATCTTTTTAGAAGCGTTTTTGTGGAATACCTGCGGCTAATAGCGGCAGGTATTCCACCTAGCGGCTCAGCGTCACCCATAAAATGTCTCTACCACCCCCACGTAATTTGAGTTTCTGTCCCCTGGTGTATATAAATGCTATAGTAATCCATTTCAGTACCCCAATTACTAAGCCCTTTTTGTACAATATTTGGCCTAGCCTAAAATGAAAAGTAAGCTACCACTACCGTTAGCCACTAGCAAGCTGCCATTAGACAATGGCCCTGACAATACATGTCTAAAACAAATGTGTATCTTCCCCGCTATTTACATTCAAATGCTTGGTTGCATTTCCTGCAGTTAATTGGTGTGAATTAATAGATGACTTGAACAGGCAAAAAGGAGCCATGGTTGTGAGGTCCACAAACCAGCCTGGCACATCCCTGAGCAAATCCATTGACCACACACTGTTTACTCTGCTCTATTTACTCAGTTTTCTGGCCGTAAATGCAGAAGCCGAAAACAAAGTGGATAGAATCAACTTCTCTTTAATGTTTTCTGTTTCTCTTCCTCTTTGAGCTTTATGGGAAAAAAACGTTGAAAGTACCCAGTATGCTGCCCAAACTGACAGAAGGCAAGGGGTGAATGACGAAAGCAGAGGCAGAGAATGAGAGACACTGGCAGGAGGACAAAGTGAAAGTTAGAGGGTGACAGAGCGTGCGCGCGTGAGAGAGAGAGAGAGAGGGGGGGAGGCAGAGATTCAAACAGAGAGGCAGACTGAGAGGGAGGGGCAGGGACACGGATAGAGATACAACATGCACCTACGGAGGGACAGACAGCGAGGGGAAAGGCTAGGAGAATCACAAAGAGGAAAGACAGAAAGTGAGATGAAGAAAGAACGAGAGAAAAGACGGAATTGAACCAACATACAAAGAGCAGTAGCACCAGGACAGCAGTTCCTCCAGTCAGACAGTTTGATCTTAAGAACGCAGCACACGGTGTCGACAAAGGGTGTGTGTGTGTGTGTGTGTGTGTGTGTGTGTGTGTGTGCGTGAACTTGTTTGTGTGGGTGTGCGCACTTCTGTCTGTGCATGTAAGTGTCTCCCATGCGCGTGGGTGGGGACATGCCGGGCTAGCGAAGGCCAACACCCCGGGAGGCGAGCGACACCCCTCTTTGATTTGCGCTGAGTTCCAATTCATTGTGGACACCCCAGACTGGCGTGTTGCGGTTAGACCACTCGCCGTGGGTGGGCAGAGAGTAAAGAGTGGGAAATGAATCCCCAGATATTTTTCTCAACCAACTATACTTTACGGACGCTAACCTGCTGTTCGGCAACATTTAACCACTTAACACGCCATGGGTTCTCTGGTAACTTCAGCATATTTGCTGGCATTTTGAGATTTCTTCCTACACTGCCACATTACTCTGATCAGTTTGACATTACTATCCTTTATGAAATGTAATTTTTTTCCTTGTTTGCTTACAAAATTGAATGCACATTTATGTATGCCAGTTAACCCAATCATACTTTGCAATATTTAAACCCCTATTATTTGCTACATTTAACCCACAATACTTTATGAAATGGAACCCACCCTCCTTTATGGCATGTGTCTGACTATGCATGCTTCAGTGGATAGCATAGATCCATTTACTACATGTTATGTCAGTGTGCATGGGTATTAAACTGAAGAGCGTTTTAAATGTAAGCTGCTCCAATGACCTCGGCAGTGACTACAAATCACAGACCGTACCACCTATGGTTCTTGCACCCAACGCATCACTGGAAGCATTGCTGACCACCACTGATCTTACTGTGCTACTAGCATTGCCACAGCCAAGGCCTCCAGCTGCTCCCTGAGCGCTATACCCACCACGATGATGATGAACGCTTGTCTTCTCCCCCTCGCCCCCATCATAAATTACATCATTATCTCCTCTCGGCGAACAGATGCAGAATAGCCTAATAGGTGTGGGCCCAGACAACCTCACCACTACCAACCAAGTTCTAATACACTTCCTCTGTGAAACCCTGGAAAGGGTAGTTACTCCGCAACTCCAGCAGCACATGTCTGATCACAATCTCTTTGAAGCTACCCTGGCAATGCATAAATCGTCCACGCATCACACACGAATAGATGGTCCAGTGCGCCTGGCAGACAGATTGTCGCCCAAATTTGGGCGGTCCAGTCAGCGCCCCTTTAAGGTGGGCCTTGTTTGAATCGAAACGTGCACCCCCATGCCACTTGTCACGCCTATTGCACTGTGATTTGATAACTTCAGTGTCAACCATTGACACTTTTTTAATACTTTTTTTGAGCCTGCTTAATCCGGACCAAATGATCGCTCTAGTCGCCTGTGATGCATGGACGATTAGTTTGTTCTGGCTTGCCAAGCTAGTTGGAAGCCAATCTGGCAGCAGAGCATGGAGGCTGCTTTGGTCCAAATCACCAATGACCTTCCTGTTCCAGAACCCGCGGCACTGCTCAACATATGGTTGGGGGAGGGGGGGCTCTATAACCACTCTGCCACCGTGTCCGTCTCTCTCAGCAGTTTTTTACATGGTATCCCATCCCATTGTTCTTAACCACCTCTCAGCACCCTCCAACCTCACTCAATGCCTTCCTGGTTTCACTTCTACCTACCTACCTTCAACCACCAGCAGTTTGTATTTCATGGCCCTTTAAACACCCCCAAAAACAACTCAAAATATCTGGACGGAATTACACTTTGAGTTGTCTCGAGTTGTCTGGCCGTAATGTATAGAGATGGTCATTTGACAAACAACACGGCGCCACAGCGGTGGAGCCAGTGGCGGCGTGCAGAATAAAACATCAATTTGAGTGTGGTGTGCCGGGATCACAGCCACCATATGAATGCAGATGAGGGTCAGGCAAATAGCCGCGGCGCAGGCTTGTAAAGAGATTGGTAAATGTAGAGATAGATCAATGGAAAGAGGGGAGTAGGGGAGTGGAGGGTGGGGAAGG